>JAWNMV010000571.1:0-28726 GCA_035043635.1 Drosophila rellima
GTTAAAAATAAGACATCAGTTATTAAATACAGCTCTATATAATTAAATACTTCCGTTTATATATTTATTTAAAAAAATATAAGTCACAAGTGTTATTTAATAATTTGAGTTTATTGTGCAGAACTTGTTCGTTAAAAACGAATTTTACAATTGATCAGAACTTAACATTAGGCCTAAAAGCTTTCTACGCGTGTTGAAATGTGGGGAGTTTTGTGTGGAGAGTTTTACAGCTTTAAGCTGCGACGGTGTCTTGAACTTTAAATTGCAAGATTGCAATTTTGGAGTTTTCCATGATAGGGGAAGAATTTGTTTAGATGGGGTCAGTTTATTTACTACTTGGCCGTCTAAGCCTGAAGGGGAAAAAATGCTGATCATGCATTATCGTGGGAGTGGGATTTGGAGCTGTTTCTATTTGGGCTGTTTAGGATTGAGATAGAAGAATGATACATATGTCAATATGTCACTTCCCCGCCTTTTAGATTGGAGCTTGTCCTCAAGCGGTCAAAGTAGGGTATAATTGTGGGGATGATTCTACAAGCTCAATTATTTGATCGGGCATTTCTGTTTCTGGCTCTTTTTCTATGTCTTGGTTATTCTTAGGGCTATGTTTAGGTTTAGGTTTAAACTTCATTATAATTTGTTGTGTCGATGTTTTACATTTTGTGTGTAAATAAAAAACGGCTGAGAGTAGCTATTATTACTAAAATAATTATTATTACAATTTTACAATGCACTAAGCAGTTATGCTTACCAATAAATCGTTTCCCTAATTAGAACCAATATCACATATAGAAATTAAGGAAATGATTTATGTTAATAATAACTACTTAGCATATAAAATTGTAATAATAATTATTTTAGTAATAATAGCTACTGTCACCGTTTATTATTTACACACAAAATGTAAAACATCAACACAACAAATTATAATGAAGTTTAAACCTAAACCTAAACATAGCCCTAAGAATAACCAAGACATAGAAAAAGAGCCAGAAACAGAAATGCCCGATCAAATAATTGAGCTTGTAGAATCATCCCCACAATTATACCCTACTTTGACCGCTTGAGGACAAGCTCCAATCTAAAAGGCGGGGAAGTGACATATTGACATATGTATCATTCTTCTATCTCAATCCTAAACAGCCCAAATAGAAACAGCTCCAAATCCCACTCCCACGATAATGCATGATCAGCATTTTTTCCCCTTCAGGCTTAGACGGCCAAGTAGTAAATAAACTGACCCCATCTAAACAAATTCTTCCCCTATCATGGAAAACTCCAAAATTGCAATCTTGCAATTTAAAGTTCAAGACACCGTCGCAGCTTAAAGCTGTAAAACTCTCCACACAAAACTCCCCACATTTCAACACGCGTAGAAAGCTTTTAGGCCTAATGTTAAGTTCTGATCAAGTGTAAAATTCGTTTTTAACGAACAAGTTCTGCACAATAAACTCAAATTATTAAATAACACTTGTGACTTATATTTTTTTAAATAAATATATAAACGGAAGTATTTAATTATATAGAGCTGTATTTAATAACTGATGTCTTATTTTTAACAGATTTAGATTACCCTTACCAAATTCATGATCAGCATAATGACCTTCCGTTTTATCCGACTATCAAACTACCAACCAAGTAAACCTACCAGCAAAAGTATAAAAAGTTAGTTGCTGACCTTGGTAATAAAAGAAATTAAATTATCCATTATCGTACATAACAACAATATTTAGATAATGGCTTACAATTAAAAACAAGGGGCCTTCGCCCCCTGCTCGCCTCGCTCGCCTACCCCCGGGTCGCTTTGCTCTCGAGGAGTTGCGGCTACAGTCGAGTGTGCTCGACTGTAGGATACCCTGTGCCCTGGCATTCCGATATTCCATACCTATTTGCAAGCCGTTAGGTACGCCGAAGGTTTGATGATGAACGGATCTTAGCCAAATTCGATCATAATGTTAAAGACAATATAAAATTCCCATTTTGGGAGTTGGTCTACCTCAAAAACCACAAACAATATCATACTAAATCTTAATTTTCGACTGACAGTTCCTATGGCAGCTTTATGATATAGTGTTCCGATTACAACCCAATTTGATCAGGAAGTAAAGAACTATCCCAAATGTATATCTTGTCAGTTTGTTCGTGATATTTCAGACATTAAAAAAGTATTTCAAAATAAAACTTGGTTTTAGACTGATCGTTCCTATGGCAGCTATATGATATAGGGGTCCAATCCAAATTTTAAAACAAACTTGACAACCAAAGCCCGCTATCCAGGAACCTATATACCAAGTTTAAAGTCTCTAGCTTTCTAGTTTCTGAGATCCTTTGACTCAAACAGACGGACGGACAGACAGACATGGCTCAATCGACTCGGCTATTGATACTGATCAAGAATATATACACTTTATAGGGTCGGAGATGCTTCCTTCTGCCTGTTACATACATTGCACAAAACTATTATACCCTTTTTGACCATTTTCAATACGCACAGGGTATAATTAGTGAAGATAATGTTGCACTTGTTGTTCAAGGATTTTTTGATATTAACAACAAGTTCATTGTGAAGGAAATTGGAATAGCATTTGGTGAAGAATATAGACTTAATAATTATTTCATTATACGAACTCCATTTAATTTTAATCAATTAAACAAAAAGTCACGAAAAAGAGCTAGCTACTAAAAACCACCACAAAATACATTGGAACGATGGCTTCAACTATTTTAATCAAACACGAAGTTATCTGAGGAAAATTACTACAGGAAAAGAGATTCTCTGTAAAGGTGTTGAAAAGAAACGATTTTAAGAGAGCCGAATTTGATTGATGTTGTGGAGCTTGGATGTCCAGCACTAGATACTTTAAAGGGAAACCAGTTTTCGTTTTGTAAAATACACCGGCATGAGGGAGTTTGTGCACTAAATAATGTCTACAACATTTTGAAATTCTACATGGATATAATGTAAAATGAAGCCAACATTTATATCATTAACATTTAGAGTTTCTAGGCGAGCATACATCAAAGCAGTTTAAATAATGGAAAACAGCAAAAATAACAACAGCAATGGCAGCAACAACAATGGATCAATTCTTGATGAAATTAATTTTTTTCTTCAACACTATGGTGATGAGATATTTGGAGAGCATTTGCAATATCTTCTCATTGCAATTGATATGTTCATGGATAATGAGAATGTGATCTTGTTAAATCCAGATATGGCGAACACTCCAAGTCCTGTGAATGGGCAAATGACAATGTTGAGATAGGACGAGAGACTTATTCCTGCACTTGCTATGCTAATCAACAACATGGAGCTAGAAAATTAATTTCATTATATCTTTACTTAAACAAGAGAAACATGAAGTTGGAAAATTAATTTCATCATATATTAACATAAGCAAATGATTATAATATTCAAATAAATAGAAACAAAAACACGCACACTGTTTTTTTCTTTATTTTCAATGAATTGGGCAAGGGTATAAAGGGAGTCTTTATTCTTAACATGTTCAGTTCCAATTTAGTAGACGAATAAGCAACTAGCTAGCCGCCAATAAAGATATCAAAAATGTTGAATAAACAAATTCAAGTGCTTCTCACTCAATTCAAGGATTTAATATTCATGAAGCACTGCGTGCGACTCGTGGAGTTACAAAGTATAATAATGGAAATAGAGGAGCAGGACTTGTCATCTTGCTTCTGGTCAAAAGACGATACAACAAAAGGACCGGTCAGCTGTCGTAATCTGTTCTTATACCGCTACAAAACGGAGTCATTGGATATTATGTTACGTTATTATAAAAAACCTGATAGTTTTGAAAATAATAATACTAAATAAATGAAATGTTCATGAGGGGTGGAAAATTCTCGAGACATGTTTTCTTGTAAAATACTCGGGGCAGGTTTTCTTACAATCGGGACGCGAGGGTGAGTTTTGGGTAGACTTTGTGTCTTTCAATACAAAACAATACTTACCTGACCCTTGACCTCTGACCCATTTACTGACGTCAGCAATAGGTTTACAGGCTTTATTTACTATCGGTATGCGAGGGTGAGTACAAGCCGCGGCGCGCACAGCTCATAATCCTCGTTTCATCCCCAGAGTGTGCACACACTTTGACATTCTCACGCTCAAACTCACACACACCGCGATCGCACGTGGATCGCACACACCCACCTTATTACCACCCCTTAACATAAAGGGGTCATTACTTAACTCTCACCTGTCCAGTTGTCAAACGTTAACACTTGTTTATGATCGACACAACCCCCCTCTCGACCATACTTCTCAACGCAGGCCCGCAAAAACCCGCCCTATACACGATCAGCATATCCCCTCCTACTAACACCTGGTGACCCTTTATGCTAATGAGCATGACTAATCCCATCTACCTCTCCCCCCACCCATACACCCCTTGACCCTTTGTGCAACCATGCGTCACTAATCCCCCACCCATAAATCACTGAACCGTTACCCCCTCCTACAAAAAAGGCCTGAAACCCGCATTTTACAACTAATTATAATAATCATGTTTGCATTGTCGCGAATAAGATGTTTTTGGTATATTATCTTGTTTTTCACATGCAACATCATCAAAAATCATAATGGAATTATTTTTGGCTTCACTGGATGGTTAAACTGATTCATTTTGTGAGAATGTATGATAACCCATGTCTTTAATTGGCCTGATTAACTTTTCAAAGTACTCATATTTGGGCTGGTATAGACTCTTTGAAAACACGTAAATATTTTCAAACTTCAACCCATTGGGACTTTCAATTAGACTGAGCATAAGATTTGTCTTGCCACATTTGGATGGACCAACAATCAGCGCTCTTTTTGTGTTGGGCAAGAGAGTACTATGACGTTGAGGTAGCTTTTCAGTAGCAATACCTCAATCAATACTTCTAACACAGATATTTTATTTTTGCTTTATTATACTCCTACTTGCTCTTAATCTGTTCATTCAATGAGAAACTATCAAAGATTAAACAACCATAAAATGGGTAATAGTTTTATACCATGAGCGGATATAGTACATTTGTACAAAAGTATGTAACGGGCAGAAAGAAGCATCTCCGACACCATAAAGAATATATATATATGATCAGCATCAACAGCCGAGTCGATATACCCATGTCCTTCTGTCCGTGTAAGCAAAAGGATCTCTGAGATGGTAAGGCTATGACCACCAAACTTGGAATATAGACTCCCCATTAAGTCAGGCAGATGGAGTTTATGTTGAAATTTCGCCACGCCCACTGTGGGCGGCTTAATTCGAAAAAATCGGACATCACTTTTTATTTAGGGTTATAGGTTAAATCTTTCAATTTTTTTACGCCAACGGGTTTAGGATCATGCCCCTCATCTAGTCACCAATTTTCAACAGGATTGGTCTATAAATAGTGAAGATAATAACAATTTTGTGACGAGGGGCAGGTACAGTATAGGCAGCAGAAAAATATAATTAAAATTATTAATTAATTCCTTTTATATTTACTACATCACAGTCTCCGACTAACAGCCGAAGTGATCAGACGTCTGTTTTCTCGAAAGCGCATAATTTCTTTCTTTGATCCTCCAGATCGGTACAAAGAGTACTCCAATAAAAATATTCATGTCCCCGGACCAAAGTTTTAATCATGCAGCGGAAAAATAAGAGTGAAACATTAGCAAACGTATCATAATTTATTATTAAAATAATTATTGACCACACATGCGACGGCACTGTAGAGCAATGCAAAAAAATGCGCAACGGCGCACTTTTGATCAAAACAAAAGGTCAAAAGCAAACTGATAAGCTCTTAAAACTAACGGCACTCTCTGACACAATCTCTATCTCCGTCACAGAGCACAATACTCGCAATCAATGCAAAGGCATAATATACTCAAATGAGTTGCGAAACATTGGAGAAGAGGAAATATTAAAAGAATTGGAAGCTCATGCAATATGTGAAGTTAAGAAAATAAAGAAAAAGAAAGAAGACAACCTAATTGAAACTGGACTGATAATTCTCACCCTTGCTTCAAATACCCTTCCCGAATACATTTCGATTGGGTATGAAAGAACCAAAGTAAGGCCATACATCCCACTACCAATGCGCTGTAATAATTGCCTCAAATTCGGACATACCCAAAAAATATGCAAAAGCAAAAAAAAAATGCATACAATGTGGACAAGAACAACACACCGAATCTGCCGATATGAACAGCTGCACAAATGAAAAGACCTGCATAAATTGCTCATCAAAAAGATACTCCAACAACAAACACTCATCTATGGACAAAAAGTGCCCATTTTTTATAGAAAAACAGGAAATCGTAGCCATCCAATCACTACAAAAAACGGATCTGAAGACAGCATTCTCCCTTTATAATGCAAGACACAACAAGGGGCAACATACCTATGCAACAATAACTTCACAGCAGACAAACGATTCCCCAAATAATTCAGTCAAGCTAAGCACAACTTCATCAACCTCCACCCATACTGAAGCACAAGTAAACACCAAAGCCGACAATAACATAAGCCAAAACAAGGGGGCTCCAGCTACAGTCTAGTGTGTAGAATACCCTGTGCCCTGGAACTCTGATAGACCATACCTATTTGCAAGCAATTCTTAATCTTAATTTTCGACTGGCAGTTCTTATGACAGCTATATGGTATAGTGCTCCGAATTTAAATTTTGATCAGGATATATACTTTCATCCCAAATGCATATCCGGTCAGTCGAGATATTTCAAACAACAAAAAAGTTTTTCATACTAAAAATTGGGCTTGGGCTGATCGTTCCTATGACAGCTATAAGATATAGTGGTCCGATTTCAACCAGATTTGATCAGGATGTATAGGACCATTCCAAATGCATATCCTGTAAGTTTGTTCAAATTATTTCAAACAACAAAAAAGCTTTTCATACTCAAACTTGATTTTGGACTGATTAATCCAATTGCAGCGGACATGGCTCAATCGACTCGGCTATTGATACTGGTCAAGAATTTATAAACTTTATAGGGTCGGAGGTGTACTAAAGCTTGGTTGTTCCTATGGCAGCTATATGATATAGTAAACCGATTTCAACCAAACTCGGCCAGAATGTATAAGATAACCCCAGATGCATATTCTGTTAGATTGGTTGAGCTATCTCAATAAACAAAAAAGTTTTTCATACTAAAACTTGATTTTCGACTGATTGTTCCTACGGCAGCTATATGATATAGTCAACCGATTTCAACCAAACTTGGCCATAAGATCATTGGTATAAAATCATCCCAGATGCATATTCTGTTTAATTGGTTTAGATACATAAATAAACAAAAAAGATTTTCATTATAAAGCTTGATTTTCGACTGATTGTTCCTATTGCAGCTATATGATATAATTGACCGATTTCAACCAAACTTGGGCGGAATGTATGAGATCACCCCAGATGCATATTCTGTTGAATTGGTTGAGATATATAAATAAACAAAAAAGTTTTTCATACTAAAGCTTGATTTTCGATTGATTGTTCCAATGGCAGCTATATGATATAGTCAACCGATTTCAACCAAACTTGATCAGATTGTAAAAGATCTTCCCAGATGCATATTCTGTTGAATTGGTTGAGATATCTCAATAAACAAAAAAGTTTTTCGTACTAAAGCTTGATTTTCCACTGATTGTTCCTATGGCAGCTATATGATATATCGGACCGATTCCAACCAAACTTGGGCAGAATGCAGATAATAATAGAAAATAATTTAGGGTGCCTGTTAAAAAATTTCGCGCGGAGGTAGAAAAAAAAGGAGAAAAAAGGAGAAAAAAAGGGAGGAAGAACAAGTAGTATAGATATAGGTAATCGGGACACTCAAGATGTAAGCAACGCCCTCTAGCGGGCTGTGTTCATAGTGTAGACATCAACACTTAGCATAGATCCCTTAGCAGAAACCCTTACCTTTTAGCGCAGACACACACGATATAAGCAGATTATTTAGCAGAGACATAACCCTTTTAGCAGAAAATGAAATCATGTAGCAGAGACACGACCCTTTTAAAAGAAATACAGATCACTTAGCCGAGACTCAAACCATTTTTCCAATGTTATACCGCTAGGTGGCGCTTTTTTCGCTACCTACCGCTAGATGGCGCTTTTTTTACCGCCCGCTAGATGGCGCTTTGGACCCGAAATTCTCGTTGCCTATATCTATACTACTTGTTCTTCCTCCCTTTTTTTCCTTTTTTCTCCTTTTTTTTCTACCTCCGCGCGAAATTTTTTAACAGGCACCCTAAATTATTTTCTATTATTATTCCTAACGTATGCTTTAATTTATATCACCATAAAGTCCTAGCAAACATGTCTAATGCATCTGTAGCCCTCTTACTTTTACTTTCTAGTTCAAACGACCGTTACGATCAGTTCAACTCTTGAATGACCTGTCATGCCCCTCGTCACTTTTTTATTACCGAACCACAGGTACTCTAGTGTAACAGGTAATTAACACGTTTTGCTGTGACACCCTTGCTGAACAACTCCTATGTGTATATTTCTAAGAACCTTGTCAATTGATTGGCAAAATGCGTTCTTTGTGAGGTAATGATTTTATGAGCCCTGCACCATGGGACAGCACCCGAAAATCCCTGGTTGCCTATATTATAACTACTTTGATGACTTCATATACGTTGGGCTTTGAAGCTTTTTCTGTAGATTGCCTAGGCAATTCTACTTTTCATTTCCTGCGCATGATTTTTGTCTACTTTTAAATCTTGTAGTGACTTTCTTGACATTTCCAGTTATGTTTTGCAGTTCCTTGATGTTACAAAATTCCTTTGTGAAGTCTGGGTATTGTAACAGAGTCGGTTTAATAAGTTGAGATTTTAAGTATAAAAACGCATTTTGACAATCATCCGTCCATTCAATTGGAACATTCTTTTTATTCAGTCTAGTTATATGCCGTGCATAGTCGGCGAAGCTTTTATTAAATCGTCTATAATAATTGCAAAATGTAATGAAACGTCGAGCGCTATCCGCATCATGTGGGACTGGGTAATTTAAAATGACGTCGTATTTCTTGTCGTCTGGTAAGATTCCTTTGCCTGTACATTTGTGTCCCAGAAATGTGACTTCATGCATAAAAATTAACATTTTTCAGAATGTAGCTTTAAGTTGTATTTCCTACATTTGTCAAAAACATCAGTTAGGTTTTTAACCATATGCATTTCGGAACAACCAATCACTATTAGGTCATCCATACAATGGAATGCTTGAGAGGGTTCAAGTCCAGAGAATGCAATAGTCATCATTCTCTGGAATGAATTCGGCGCTATTTTTAATCCGAATGGTAATCGCGTGAAGCGATAGGAGCCATTGCTCGTTGAAAAAGACGATATATCTCTTGAATTATTGTCGAGTTCAATTTGGTGGAAGCCTGACATTAAGTCAAGGCATGAAAAATATTTCGCTCTATCCAGTTGATCTAAGATATCATCAATTATAGGTAAGGGGAACTTATCGGCTAACAGCTTTTTGTTGATTTGACGATAGTCAATTACTAATTGCCATTTTTTCTTATTGGTGTCAGAATGAGGTTTCTTTAGGACTAACAAAAGTGGACTATTGTATTCTGATTCAATCTTAGCTTTTATATAGAAATTATTCGTTTAAATGGATTCGGTTTCTAGTCCGAATATATCTAATATATATCGAGACAAGACTTCTTCCTTTCTACCTCCGCTGTTTGTTTGAGCCCCATCGTAGTTCGAAAGTGATTCATAATTTAGATTATTTAAACTAACTAGTTGATCGGTACTGGTTGTATTCAGTAATCGGACAAATGCGTTTCGTGTAGTTGCAATGGTGTTTGCAACATATTAACCAGTTTGGACTTCCTGGTTTGGAATTAGAACACTATCTTCACTTGAAGATAGTTCGATTTTTCGAACAACTTGAGATCGTGCTGGTATAAGTATTGTATTATTACCAAAACTATATGTTATTGGAACATGAATCGGAAACTTTAGATTATTGGGTCTGATTATAAGCCAATCTTCTGTCGTCTTGAAATCTAATTGGCAGTTAAATTTTTTGATAAAGTCAATGCCTAATTTTCCATCATATTGCGAATTGCAAGTCTACTATATGAAAACTGTGTGGAATTATGTATTTATCTGTCTGTATCTCTATAGAGGTAAAACCTTTGGATTGTATAACACCTTGGTTTATCCCTTGAATATTAATATTTGAATGTCTGAAAAGACGTCAAAATTTTCTTTTAATATAGAGATATCAGCACCTGTGTCTATTAAAAATATTAATTTTTTCCCTGTTGCTACATGGTTAAATGATACGAAAATATTTAAGCTAAAATTGATTACTGTTGTGTATCTTTAGGTTGATTCGAGTTTCACGAAGTATTTTGGGTCACTCTCACATTGTTGCGGTTGTTGTTGTTGTTGTTATTACTGTTGTTGCTATTATTTCTGTTGGAGTTGGTGGAATTATTTCTGTTATTATTGTTGTTTCCACTTCCTCTATAGCCATTGTTGCAGCTCTGGTTTTTGTTCCTATTCTGGTTATAATTGTTATTATAACGAGCATTTCCTCTACCATGATAATTACCACTATAGTTATTACCGCGGTAGGAATTACCTCTTTTGGAAAACAAATCTGTATTCATATCACCGGTAATTCTCGTGCTTGAACGAATGTATGCGCTTATAGCTGCATCCATTGTGGAGCTTGTTCCGGCTTCTAGCACGTTTTTGATGCTCTCTGCTGGTAATCCTTCATCGATAAACGAAGCTTCGAGCTGCTTTCGTAAATTATTGATTTCGGCTGTGAACTGTGTGGCCGTTTTGCCTTTCTGTTGTACAGTAGCTAATTTAGCCTTCACATTTTGCGATGTCTCGCCGACAATAATAGTCTGCAATTTATTTATGATATCAGCAATAGTATCTTTGACTTTGTATAGCGGTGGGCCTACTATTTTGATTTAATCACCTCAATGTCAATATTTTCGTATTGTCCCTTTGTCAGGTCAATCAACTTTATTGCTGTGATAAATCTGGGAAGATGGATTTTCTTTCCATCGAACTCAGGCTCAGCTGATGAAATTTCCTTTATGTACGCCCTTTGGGCGGCGGCTGTATCTGTCATTATGACGGGCTTTTGTTCAATTATACTTGAATTTGGATCTGATTCTGAAAACTCTTGTGTTAATTCGTGCAGTTTTATTACTGCTGGAATTATCAAATCATGAATATCTTTTTCTTTAACTTAGTCATCAGTATCAACAGTTGATTCAAATTCTTCTGATAGAGCAACTTCTCTTGGTGTTGATTTTAGTTTTTCACCGGATTCAACTGTCAAAGGGGTATTTAGGATAGACGGTATTGATATATCCAAATATTACCTTTCTTTGATAGAAATTAGATTTGCTCTGAGTCTGATTAAGAGTTTAGAAACATTTGACCAGTGTGTCTGGCTTAATATGTCTCTATGCTTGTGCATTAGTTTGCGCGCCTGATTAAAACATGCTACAAGTATTGTTGCGAGTTTATTTATTGTGACTTCTTGGATATTCCTATTTTGTGTTAGACATCTTTTAATTTGGCACTAATCTGTTGCCAGTCCATACTGTTCTATATGTTCTATGTAATATATTTACTTTATTTCATTTTATTTTAATATTGTATTTATGTATATATCATATTTTTTTTTTTTCGTTTGTCTCTTTTATATCTTTATATTTTATGCAGATCATTTGCCCTACTCAAATATTTCTTTTTATAGCATTTGTTGTGCAATTTATGAATTTTACAGACCACAATGATTATTAACAAAGTTGCAATTAATTTTTGATCTGGGCTTTAAACTTCGGCTTTGTTTATTAAAATTGCGATGGAATCCACCGTCTTTGTATCAATAAGGTGTAGTTATATTAGACAGTTTTAAGTTTTAGGTTTTACGAGTGAGAGCAACAGTTGTTATCGCTACTCACGACTTTATTCTTCTGTTCTTTACATTCAGTTTTAATTATTACTAAATCTTAGGCTGAGCAGTCCTCAAGGGCAGCGCTGCCTTTTGTATATAAGTCGTTTTATATATTACATATAAAACGAGTATAAATATATTATGTATAAGCGGCGAAAACGTCGCTGGTGAGATAGAGCGTATTGTGCACATATGTAAGCGGTCAATGCATGGAACTAATGCTGACGCGGCTTGTTTGTAGTCAAGGCATTCTGTGCCGATCATATTTCGGGCACTTGGACTTCACTTGAATATGACATATGTTTATGCAACAAAGACTTAGTGTCGCTGCCTTTCAGTATTTATGTTTATAAGTATATATGAAGTACATACTGGATATATTGCTGAGAATAGTGAGCTATCGATATGTGCACACTACATCTCCCTCCTTTTGAAAAATAACGGAGTTATATGAAGTTATTTTTAATTTATGTATATGAAGTTTTAATTTATGTATATTAATATATGTTTTGATTTTGTTCTTAGAAAGTACATGTATTTCAATAAAATAGAAAAATAGTAAAATTTTACTTTTGTTTTTATACATACATTTTTTTTTTTTCAAATTAATGTTTGAATAACTTTAGCCTATTCTTATTGACTTTCTGAGGTTTCTTTTTTCCAATATCAATTACAATATTGTTTTTATCTTCTATTTTTATTACTTTGTAGGGTCCTAAATATTGATTATCTAGCTTATGTCCTGAGTCATTCTTAAGTAGTACTAAATTTCCTATTTCTAACTTTAAGTCATTAACTTTTTTATCATATTCTATTTTACGTTTTTGTTTTTCTATTTCAATCATAGTTATGCTCTTTTATATGCTATTTGTAATTTAAATTTAAACTCTTTTGCATAATCGTCTAAATTGTATATAGGATCTATTTGTGATAAAGTGTTAAATTCTGTAAATTGTCTTGGTAGTTTTCCATAAACAAGTTCATAAGGACAGTAGTCATGTACTGTTGATGGGGTAGAGTTAAAACCATATGTGAAGTAATTCAACCAATCATCCCAATCATCTTTGTCTATAGAGATGTATGAACGAATGTATTCGTTGAATGTTCGATGACTTCTTTCTACCGTTCCTAAAGTCTGGTGATGATGTGCTGTTGATAGTATATTACTTATCTTCATATATTTGCACAAGTCATTAATAAGTGAATTTTTATACTCAGTACCCATGTCTGTTATGAACGTCTTCATAGGACCGTACTTTAGTATAAATGATTCAAATATTGCTTTGGCTACTGTTTTTGCGCTTTTATCTGTTACTGGTATCGAAACTAGATATTTTGTAAGGTCGCATATTATAGTTATTGCATACTCATTGCCATTCTCAGTTCGAGGTAATGGGCCAATGGTATCAATTAAAACAGTGTCAAAAGCTGTTTTTTGGGGTATTTGTTATTATCATTGGGGCCTTTGTATGTGTTGTAGTTTTAGCTCTTTGGCAGTCTACACACGTTTTTACATAGTTTTTTATGGTTTGAATCATTTTGGGCCAATAGTAAAGTTTCTTTATTTTTGATAGGATACGCGTAATCCCTGTATGGCCTCCTTCTATTGGGTCGTTATGATATCTTAACATGATTGCATTAATTTGACTTTCGTCATTCTTGTCTACTTGTGTCACTTTTTGTAATAGCGCTATTTTTATGTTTAGTAAATGTTTATTGCCCTTATTTTTAAATTCATTTAAAGTGACAAATTGAAAAATTTGTTCACTTGGTGACATCTGTATGTTAATGATTTTGTGTATCCCGGCTTCTGCAATAAGCCTTTGAAAAAATTGACCTAAATCGAATTTTTCATTAGAATATAAATCTTTAACTGAAAATTGTGAAATAATTTGTTTGCCTCGTTTGAGTAAACATTTGAAATTATTCTTTTTTATTTTTACAAATTTCTTTACGTCGCTATTGCTAACGACTTCGTAGACATTGGGCTCGTATATTTTATCATGCATTTTAATTTTTTCATCTGCGCAGATGTTTTCCTGTCTTTTTGATGACCTTGTTTGGACTATCAATATGTTTCTGTTCATTTGTATTAAGTCTTCTACATTTATGCGAGATAATGCATCCGCAACATGATTATCTTTCCCCTTGAGGTATTCGACTGTAAATTGATACTCTTCTAAATCTAATCTCATTCTAGTCAGCTTTGAAGTAGGATTCTTCATAGAAAATAAGTATACTAGTGGTCTATGATCTGTTTTTACTAAGAAATGCGTTCCATAGATATATGGTCTGAAGTGTTTTATCGCCCAGTGAATGGCTTATAATTCCTGTTCTGTAGTCGATTTATTACTTTCTCCCTGCGTGAAAGCTCTTGATGCATATGCAATTGGTAGTTGCGCACCGTTGCAGTCTTGTGTAAGTACTGCACCACATGCATGTTTACTTGCATCTGTGGTTATGCAAAATTCTTTGCTAAAGTCAGGGTATTGCAATAATGTTGGCTTCATTAATGCGTTTTTAAGATATTGGAATGATTCTTCACATTCTTGGGTCCATTTGAATTGAACATTTTTCTTGCACAGTATTGTCAAGTGACGTGAGTATTGTGCGAAATTATTAATGAATCTTCTATAGTAGTTACAAAAAGCGACGAAACGTCGTGCACTATCCGGATCCGTTGGAGTTGGATAGTTTTTAATTGCATCATATTTTTTATCATCCGGTAGGATGCCATGGTCCGTACATTTATGGCCAAGGAATGTTACCTCGTGCATAAAGAATGAACATTTCTCCGGATTTAGTTTAAGGTTGTGTTTTCTACAAAGCTCGAATATGCTTGTTAAATTTTTGAGCATGTGCTTTTCAGAACAACCAATAACAACTAAATCATCCATATAAAGAAATGCTTGCGATGGCTCTAGGCCAGAAAAAGCAAGTTGCATCATTCTCATAAATGAATTTGGGGCTACTTTAAGACCGTATGGTAATCGCGTGAAGCGATATGAGCCAGTGTTAGTGGAAAAAGATGTTATATTTCTAGATTTTTCTTCTAGTTCAATTTGATGGAAACCAGACATTAGGTCTAGACACGAGAAATATTTCGCTCTTCCCAATTGATCTAGGATTTCTTCTATTCTAGGTAATGGATATTTATCTGCCAGAAGTTTTTTATTTATTTGCCTATAATCCACTACTAGACGCCATTTTTTTTCTTTTGAATTTGGGAGTGATTTCTTAGGAACTAAGAGAAGTGGGCTATTATATTCTGAAATAGATGGTTCGACTATACCATCTTTAATCAATTTTTCTACCTGTCTACTTATTTCTGGTTTTTCTGTTTCCGCATTTCTATAGTTTTTTATGTATACTGGAGTTTTGTCTGCTAATCTTAATTTTTGTTTGTAAAAGTTGTTATTTGAAATTGCTTCTGATTCTAGACCAAATATGTCACTGTATTTGGTGCATAATTCAGTAAGTTCTGTTTTCACATGGTCTGGGAATTTTAGTTTGTTTAAGACTTCATTAGTTCTATTGGTTAGGTTTTTATTGAATGATATAGTTTCGTAACTTTCTATTGATTCGAATTCAATGTTTGGGTTTTCGATGTTTATATTCATATTTGTTGTATTCAAAATACGAACTATTGCACTATTGCTTTTTACGATGCTGTTAGCTATAAATACCCCAGAATGAATTTCCTGATTTGGTACTAAAACAGCATCTTCATTTGTCGGAAGTGTGATTTTTCTCATTACTTCCGACCTTGCTGGCAATAATATTGAATTGTCAATAACACTGTGCAAGAGTGGCACATGTATTTGGTATTTAAGTGATTGTGGTTTTAGTATGAATTCGTCATTGTGATAATCTAATATGCAATCGAATTTTCGAATGAAGTCAAGTCCCAAGATTCCGTCACACGGTATGGGGATTTCATTATTAACTATTTGGAAGTCATGACTGATTATGAAATAATCGAAGAGTAAATCAATTGTTGCTAGTCCAATTGATTGAATTGTTCCCTGACCAATTCCTGTTATATTTGTTTTGAAAGTTTGATTAATTTCAGAACATATGCTATTATCTTTAAGAATTGATATGTTAGCTCCAGTATCTATTAGTAATGTTAATGTTTTATTATTTTTTGGTTCTGTATTTTAATTATGCTGCTGAGATTACGATTTATATTAAACACTTTTACGTTCTGCTGCTCAAGGGGGCTTGATTGTTTTCCGAGCTACTTTGTGTTACTCGAACTTGATTGTTACTTCTATTATTACCTCTATTGGAGCCGCCTCTGTTCGAGCCGCCTCTAGAGTTATTGTTGTTGTAATTGTTGTTACTATTGTACCTTTGGCCGCTTCTGTTGTAGTAACGGCCTCTATAATTACCACGACCACGATTTCCACCGCGCTGTGGGTAATTTTGGTAATACATAATAGTATTAGTCTCTTCGGCTATATCATTGGCTGTTTCAATAAATGTAGCTATTGCTTCGTCCATAGTGTTGAATTGACGAGAACGCATAATAGCTTTAATGTCTTTGTTTTGGCAATTTTTCTTCATTGCTGATACGGCCTGTTTGGTACTTAATGATTTTTCTTGTTCTAGTGTATATTCTTTTTCAATATATGCTCCTTCTAGAGACTTAGCTAACTTTTCTATCTCCTGGGTATACATGTTGGGTGTTTTGTTTTTCTGGGAAAGATTCAATAATCGTGCAGATATAATGTCGATTGACTCACCCTTAAAATTTGTTTTAAGTTTGTTTATGATCTGATCGATTGTACTCTCATTGCTGATTATATTCCTGGCTGGTCCTTTTAGTTTTGTTTTTATTAAAGATACAGCTAAGTTTTCATGCGCGCCCTGTATTGTTTTTATAATTTCCAATGCATCTATGAAACTACGCAGGTTTTCAGCTCTACCGCTGAAATCCGGTATAATCCTCGATGCTGTGTTTATAAATTCAATATTAGTTTGCGTCATGATTGCTGGTTTTTGTTCGACAGTGCTGGAGTTCGTGTCGGATTCTGATAAAGAATTATCTTCGTCTAGTTCTGGTAAATTTATTACCGCAGGTATAGTTAAGTCTTGTAGATCTTTTTCTTCAACTTCCGAGTCAGTGTTATTTTCTGATTCGTCTTCTTCTGTTGAATCTATGTCTTCCTGATCTATTGGATTTGGTTCTTCACTAGTTCCCACTGTCAAAGGGGTGTTCAAGATTGTCGGTATCGATATATCTAGATTATACCTCCTTTGGACTGATAATAAATTTGACCTGAATTTTACCAATAATTTAGATACTATTGACCAGTGTGATCGATTTAGCTTTTCTCTGTTGTTATGTATTAGTAATCTTGCTTCATTAAAACAGTCTACTAATATCTGTGCGTGTCTACTTAAAGTTTTTGGGAGAATATTTCTATTTTGTGAGAGACATTTATTGGATCTATCAAAGGTTTTCTTAATTTCTTGAAGGTTGGCTTTTATTTGTTGCCATTCCATATCTGTTTTATATCTGCATTAAAAAGAAATATTTTCATGATTTTTTTTTTTTTTTTAAATTTTGTTTTTGTAATTAATTAGTTAGTTAATTTTACTTTTATTCTTTAATATTGAAATATGTGTACATAATTGTATAAACAATTTTATTATACTCTTGTGTTTAATATTTATTGTAAAAGAAAGTCTAGCTCATTCGCTAGTTTCTTAAATAATCTGATTATCTCAGCATTGCGTTTCTTTATAAGCAGTTGTTTATTCTTAATTATTTTCTTTTTGTAAGTATTTATTTATTTTTTTTTTTTCTTATTTTGTTTTAATGTGTATATTAACATATATATATAATTGGCATTACTGTAATAAAAAAATTATTTTAATATATATATATTTTTTTTTTTTTTAGATTTTATCCAGATCATTTGCTTTACTCAAATACTTTTTCTTCAGACACTTATTGTGTACTTTATAGATTTTGAACAATAGATTTAGGGTCATTATTATTACTATTATTGTCAGTAATGTTGTTATCATTGTTGAATCTTGATTTTCTACTGCTACTTTGTTAATTACATTGGTAGTAGAGTCTACTGCTTTTACATCTAATAGACCCATTTTTACAGGTGATACATATATTGTATATTTAATATTTTCTACTAACTCAAAATTTTCAACAGTTTTACTAATTCAGTTATCATTCATTCACTTTACTTTATTTTTATATATGTATATATGTTTTTTTTTTTTTTACATTGTTTCCTGCCTGGGTTTTTGTATGCTTTTCAGGCCATACTCTAATCGGGCAACTTTTGTATCGCTCAATTTTACAATATATTTTTAAAAATTAATAAAAAAATATGCATCGTAGTGCAATTAAAAAAATTATGCACGCAGTGCATTGGAATAAAAAAAATATGCGCTCTTGGACTCGCTGTCGGTTCAAGGTGTTGGGGCGCCGGTGCTGGCTGCACAGGCTGCTTCTATTGTTGGAGGGGCGCCGGAGCTGGCTGCACAGGCTGCTTATATTGTTGGAGGGGCGCCGGTGCTGGCTGCACAGGCTGCTTATATGGTTGAAGGGGCACCGGTGCTGGCTGCACAAGTGTACTCACAGTGACGGGAGTATAGTGGTCCCTTGCAATCGGCAGGATTTTGCAGTGTTTTTTATTGCAGAGTAGGTGTATGTGTGCGTGGTTGATTTTTTGTTTTTGTGAGTGGACAATAATTCTTTTATATGTTCCACTTCGGCATGTACTTTTACTGATTTGTTCCAGGGTAAATCAGTACCGGTATTTAATAATTTTAACAGTTGAGCTTTTCGTTTTACTATGCCGCTGCGTTTCGCACACACACCACTCTACTTACTGCGTTTATCAGTTATTTCACTGTAGTAGTTATATTATTTGTTGATCCAGGTTTGTTGTCCTCCTGTTCCTGACGTTTGCCGTTTATTTCTTGATCCAGGTTTGTTGTCCTCCAGTGACATAAGTCACGGTCGCCATGTAGTTATATTAAACAGTTTTAAGTTTTAGGTTTTACGAGTGAGAGCAACAGTTGTTATCGCTACTCACGACTTTATTCTTCTGTTCTTTACATTCAGTTTTAATTATTACTAAACCTAAGGCTGAGCAGTCCTCAGGGGCAGCGCTGCCTTTTGTATATAAGTCGTTTTATATATTACATATAAAACGAGTATAAATATATTATGTATAAGCGGCGAAAACGTCGCTGGTGAGACAGAGCGTATTGTGCACATATGTAAGCGGTCAATGCATGGAACTAATGCTGACGCGGCTTGTATGTAGTCAATGTTTATGCAACAAAGACTAAGTGTCGTTGCCTTTCAGTATTTATGTTTATAAGTATATATGAAGTACATACTGGATATATTGCTGAGTACAGTGAGCTATCGATATGTGCACAGTACAAAGGCCCATAGTGGCCAATTGTATATCATTAATATTATCTGTTTTGGATATACTGTTACTTTTCATAGATTTTTGAAATTTTTTTTTTTTTATATTAATTTAACATATTTTCCGGCCCATGTGTTTCGAATGGCTGTACATGCCAAACG
Organism: Drosophila rellima; assembly: GCA_035043635.1. Taxonomy (NCBI): domain Eukaryota; kingdom Metazoa; phylum Arthropoda; class Insecta; order Diptera; family Drosophilidae; genus Drosophila; species Drosophila rellima. Next base: position 19,553 of record JAWNMV010000571.1, read on the forward strand.
TCTTGCCGGTCGCCTCAATTGTCATCGGACATTACAATTCTTATAATTTACTTAAAATTATTATATTTTATAATTGTATATTCTATGTTGGGCGCTCTTGGTAGTGCTGTCGGTCATCTAGTAATTGGGGTTTCTCGCTGCTCCCTCGTTGGTATAAGCGGCGGCCTGCCTCTCATGCAACTCGTCGCTGTGTTATGTGTTCCCACGTTGGCATTATCGGCGGTCTGCCTCTCATGAAACTCGTCTCTGCGTTTTGTGTTCCCTCGTATGCATAAGCGGCGGTCTGCCTATCATGCATTTGTCTTTGCTGATTATGGATCCCGGCAGGTGCCTTTATAGTGGGGGCTGAAGAGGGGACTCTGGCAATCCGCAGGGCATCGACGTAGTCGTGCTGGTATTTCTTTTGGAGCTGGACGATGATTTTTTTTTAGTATTGGTTTATTTTTATTATCTGAGGGACAGGGCGTGCTCTTTGACTTTAATAACGACTCGTGACCTTCTAGTTCGTCATTCAGTTTGAGAGCAGTGTGCCATGGTGGGGGTGTTGTGCATTAGCCTTACTATCTCAAACTTTCTTCGTCTGATACTCTAATTAATGCCACTGCGTCTGGCCTTTTTTTCGCCCTAGAGCTCATACCCTGTACTCACTCAGTATTTATTGGATATTCCTTTAAATGTGTTGGGTTCTTCAGTTTTGTTTATGTAAATTATGAGTTGCTGTTGAATTATTAGTAGGTACAGATTACCCTCGATACATGAGCATATTACAAAACATCCAAATTTATGATTCCACCTTCCTGACTGTAAGGTAATTTTGGAAGTGTATCACTCATAAACACATCACGAAAATGGGGGATGTATTTTTGACCAAAATTTTCAATGCCTAAATTTATAAATGCTCTTTTGGGAAGCCTTTTTAATAGTTTATTTGTTTCATTATTCCATAGACCTTGTTGAATGGTTTGAGGTCTAATCCGTAGCCCTTTCGATAGGGCTTCAAATACATTCCCTCTCCCAAGGAAACTCCTTTTACGCTCCCTGTCCCCTCATCCAACTGCTGTTTTGCCGTCCTTGTATTGTTAATTGCATTAACAATAGCTGCACTACCAGAGGCTAGACTTCCTAGACCACTCAGTGTTGTCAGAATTGGTACAAGTGGTAAAAAGTCTTCAACTTTAGGTACAGTATTTATAAGTGGAACTCTAACATTTTTCTTACTACCCATTGTTTTGCGAATTGTTTTGAGTGCAATTTTAATTGCATTAATCATATCTTATGGTTTTTGTTTTTTTAATTCCCGACTAGCTGCACTAACAACAGACGACAAGCTCTTCATTTTCCTTTTTCCACGTCCTTTCACTCCCTTCTTTTTCACACCCATTACAAATTTTTTTTTAGACTTCATGATATTGGTGACCAAATGTGCTGACGCTCTTTCACCGAGACTACTATCTCTCGCCTTTACACGCTCCCAAGCTCTATTGAGAATTACCGTGCCTGCCTTATGACGTTCTTTCAAATCCTTATGTTGTTCATATGCAATGTCATGTACCCTACTAGCCTCGTCCAAAGTATTTAATCCACGATCACCCCGCTTCAATCGTTTTTCTAGCTTTGTACCAGGGCCACAGAAATTATATCCAGGAATGTGTGACTCAACCGGTAGTATATTAATTATGACTGCTGTTATTATAAAAACGTTTACCCATCTTATGGTTGTTTAATCATTGATAGTCTCTCATTGAATGAACACATTGAGAGGAAGTATGCGTTGAATAAAGCAAAAAGAAAATATCTGTATTATAAATATTGATGGAGATAATGCTACTGAAAAGCTACCTCCACGTCATAGTATTCTCTTGCCCAACACAATAAGAGCGCTGATTTTTTATGTTATTCAGGCGATCCTGAACAATTTCTACTTTTACTTTTCTGTTTTTGGTTTCTCATTTATTGTTGAGTGAAAAGATTTATTATAATATTCTACGCACTTGAACATTTTTTCCTGCATTGATAATGCTTTGCTCTCGAGTTCAGTTATTCTTAGTCTTTCACATAATGTATTATGAAAGCGTTCTATGTTTGAGTTACCCGTATGACTATTAGGCTTAGTAAAATGTACCTCAATGTTTTCTGTTCTAAGGAATTCTTTGACATTCACACAATTAAACTCATTATCTGCTTTTATTTTCCTTGGGGAGCCTTTTATTGAAATAAATTGCCTCAATATTTCTACGAGGGTTATGCTATTTCTATTTTCTAATGGTAAAGCTATGGCGAATTTTGAGAATTTATCTATTATTGTTAAGAAAGTGTTTTTTAAAAATGTAAATGTATCTATGTGAACAATATGATTTATGTCACTAGGGGTTTCTGTAAGATGGAACTTGGGCTTTAAAGGTTTCCTATCGTATTTAACTCTATTGCACACATCACAATTGTTGATATATTTGTGAATAAGTGTCTTAAGGTTTTTTATATAGATAAGGTATTTTAAACCATGGTAATTTTCATTAACTCCTGCATGTCCGCTTTCGTTTTTTGTGATATTTTGCAATATAACGATATGCTTCTTCTTCATTGATCATGTCTTGAGCATGATGAATAAATTTAATAAACTTTATACTTTTCCCGAAAATCTCAATAAGTTTTAGTTGTACTTTATTGTATTCGGTTTCTGATAAATCAGGATAAATACCCGTCTTACAACTTTCCTTTAAGTATTTCCTAAAGATATCTACTACATATCCACTATCAATATCATCCTGATTTATATAGACTTTCAAGCTACCGCTTATTTTCTCGCTTTCCTTAACTTTATGTTCGCATAAAATAATTTGTGTTCGAAAGCGGTTAACAACTGATTATAGTATGGGAAAGTGATCATTTAATTCTTCTACTTGAGAATGAATTGTTGCTGTTGTACTGAGTTTATCATCGTCTTCTTCGGAAGCATGATTTACTAGACAAATTTCCCCTGAATCCACATTCAACCTGCTCAAAAAATCGGCTAAAGTATTTTCCTTTCCTTTTATGTACTATATATTTATATCGTATTCACCCAGTTTGAGAAGCCACCTTTGGAGTCGTGGATAAATGTCCTTCCCTTTAAGCTTTGTATGCAACCATTTTAAAGGTAAATGATCTGTAAGAAGATCAAATTGCCTACCATAGACATATGGCCTAAAATAGTTAACTGCCCATACGATAGCTTATAGTTCTTTTTCTGTAGTACAGTATTTCTTTTCGTGTTCATTTAAGGTTCGACTAGCATAGCAAATGGGGTGTTCAGCCTGCATAACTACTGCACCTATTGCAAAATTACTTGCATCTAACTACAGATTTGAAATTTTTACTGAAATTTTGATATTTTAAAATTGGATCATTTACAAGAAGACGCTTCAGTGTATGGAATGACGATATGAATTGTGAATCTCCTGCGTTAATTTTAGCACCTTTTTTTAAAATATTTTGTCAATACGAAAGCTATTTTAGCGTAGTCTTTAATAAATTTCCTATAATAACCAGTTGCTCCAAGAAATGATTTTATTTGTTTCTGAGATTCCGGTAATTTTAATTTCAGAATCGCTTTGATTTTATCAGGATTTGGCTTAAAGCCATCTGTATTGAGAACGTGACCCAAATATTCTGTTGTCTTAGCAAAGAATTTGAATTTATCTATTTGTATCTTTAGACAATTATCCCTAAGCCTTTGTGATACTTTTTCAATGATATCCTTATGCTTTTGCAAAGACGAGCTGAAGATGAGGATATCATCTAAGTACACCACGCAAATTTTATTGATGTAATCCCTTAAGACAGAATTCATCAATCTTTGAAAAGTGGCAGGGCCGTTTTTTAAACCAAATGGCATTCTTATGAATTCATAGTGGCCTAATGGTGTGGAAAATGCCGTCTTCTTTCTATCACATTCTCTGATAAGAATCTGATGAAAGCTCTTGGCAAGATCTAGTGTTGTAAAATAAGTTGCTTGGCCAAGTTTTCCTGATATACTATCAGTGTTTGGAATAGGAAATTTATCGGATATAGTTACTTCATTTAACGCCCTATAATCGATAACTATTCTCCATTTCTTTACACCCGAGGCATCAGATTTTTTCTTTACAACCCAAAGTGGTGAATTATATGGACAACAGCTTTCCTTTATTATCCCTTGGTTTAGCATCTCTTTTATTTGACTATTTATTTCTTCCTCGTGTACTTGGGGGTATTTGTATATTTTTGAATATACTTTTCTTTTTAATGTTGTAACAATTTCGTGTTGCACTTCATGAGTGTGAGTAAGCTGTTGGCTTTCAAAAAAGAAAAGATCGCTATTTTTATTTACTATTTCTCTTAACATTTATTTTTCCAACTCGTTCATTTCTTCTCTTTCTAATTTAGACAAAACATTTGAATCTACTGTTTCGATTGAATGAATGTCATTAATATTCAAAGGAAGTGAATTTAGGAAACATACTTTATTTCCATTTATTTCTACAAAATTATCTTCTAAATTTATTATGGCACCAATGGGCACTAATAAATTCTGCCCGATTATTCCATCGAACTGTTTATTTATAAATGGACTGAGTTTCCAATATATAAAGTTATTATCATTAAATTCACTCGGTAAAGGAGTTACTATTTCCTCTGTTATAAAAAATTCGTTGTTTAGTGTTCTTAGTTTCATTGCCCTTTCCATTTTTATTCTCTTATATTCTGGCAATGAATTACTATTTAAAATTGATGTAGTTGACCCTGTATCATTGAGACATTTAATTTTACTACTTCCTATCATTACTTCTATTATCGGTAAGGTTGCATTAAGGCTTTCGACTGAAAATTTTCTTCAATATCCTGTCTAATGTGATCAACCTCCATCGGGACTGTTCTATTTAATCGTGACTGGTTACTATTTCTTGTTTGTTGTGTTGGTTGCCTAGAAAAACCTGCACCCTGCCTATCGTTCTGCCATTGTTTAGGATTATTATTACTTGGGTAATAATTAGGGACTGTATTTTGTTGTTGGTATCTAGAATAATCTGAATGCTGCCTATCGTTTTGCCGCTGTCGGTAATCATTAGGGGCTGTATTTATTTGTTGTTGTTGCTGTCTGTATCCGTCATTATTTCGGTTCTGCCTATACAGCCTTAACATCCCTAAATCATCTAGCGTATAAAAAGCTTCCCTTAATTTTATTATATTCCTACTTAATATAATTGAAGATAGATGAGGACTAATTCCGTCCAAAAAAATAATTTTAAATAAAATGCCTCGTTTGCTTCTGTCAAAAAAGCAACTGGTTTTAGTAAATCTAATTCGTACTTAATATTAACCTTATCTAATACATTTTTAAGTTTATAAAAATAGTCACTTACATTTGTGTTTCTTATGCTAATTGCCCGATGATAAAGGTGATGGTAGCTTTCCTTGACTCCGAAGTTCCTAATGACCTCAGCTTTGATTGCTTCCCACGTCGAGTTGCCTCCTAAGGGTCTGATGACGTTCAATGCTTCGCCGTGAATTTTCGTCACCACGTAGCGTTGAATCACAAATAGCCTTGTATTTGCGTTCTCCCTGAAGAGTTCCAAGACAGTGTCCACTTCTCTTAGAAATGATGACAGATCGTAGTCATCTCTTCCCGAAAATCCCCTGATCCTCGATGCCTCTTTTAGAAGATCACATCCAGTGACAATTATATTTCCAGGAGTCGCCATTTCGCCGTCGGAACTGCTCACTTTTGAGTACGGTGATTGGTGTATTTTAATTTGTTCTCCTTTAGGCATATATGTAGATTCGTTGTCAGCTTTCAAATTTATCGTTCGTTTTATAATCCCAATAATTATTATTATTATATTTTTTCAGTTGACTTCGAGTTGATGAATGTATTTAAAGTATATCTACGGATATATTCTGAACAATTCTGAGCAACAAAATCTTGTGATTGTTATTGTTTTTCAAGGATTTTCACTTTTCAAGGATTTAAGGCTTTTCCTTTTAATTTTTTGTTTTTGTTATTTATAAATTTTAACACGTATATTTAAGTTGTAAATGTTGTAAAGCATGTTATTTATGTGAGGGTTCCCAATATTTTGAATAATTTGATGTGGCTAAGAACCAGTCCTTTAATGTAGTCCTACTACTTTTATAAAATGCATAGGTTCCATATAAAACATAACATATCATTCAAGTAACAACGTTAGTTTGTGTCGACTCTTTTTCGTGAGTGAAAATTTAACTAAAAAGCTTATAACAAATATCGACATCAGCTGCAACAAATATTCAAAAAACAACAAGAACAGCTTAAAAACAGGAACAGCTCAAACAGCTAACAATTCAAACAGCAACAGCTTAACAGATACAAGAACACCACTTTCAAAATGAATAACCAGGACTCAAGCTGTTGTCGTTCATGCAATATCTACCTGCCATGGGGTACTGAATGGAAGCGTCATGTTCGCACAGAGGATCATTAAAAAATTCAATTAAACTGGTGGACGGTCAAATCAAAAAGATTTCGGATGGATTCAAGGGAAGAATACTGCACTACATGTATGTAAATAAGGGGGTGGCACTTAGATGACTGAGGAATTTTTATTTGAAGCAGGAACTGCATTCAACCTACATATATTCAACGTTCTTCAAAACTGTGTCTCAGCGAAAGTGAATATTGAGCTATTCGCTGAGTATTTGCTTTTGAAGGAAGAATCAGAACTTTTGGAAACAAAGTCGTGTCAAAGTAAAATGTCAATGTAAGAGCAGATTCTAATTTGGTACAATCATTTAATGAAAACGCACGCCAGATAATAACTACAATGGAAGAGTTCCAGGAAAAGGTCAGTGGTTGGACTTTGATTAGCATAATCCGACTGGAAATGAATGTGAAGCAGTATTCACCCATACGTGGCTCTTCATTTATGGTATTACCAACCAAATTGAGTAAAAAGCGAGCAATTATAATGATCACTTCTGCTTTAAATTGGGCATTGATGTCAGTAGTCAAGAAGCCCCAAAGATGTAGCAGTTATAAAGTCATTATAACTGACACAAAAATTAGAGTATGCAATAATATAACATTGGATTTCACTGGGTTGTCATTCCCACTCAAAATAAAGGACATTAACCTATTCACCAAAAACTTCCCCCAAGTAAGCATCAACGTTTTTGGATATGATGAAGAGAGTGGAAATATAATTGGACCCCTATTCCACTCAGGATATGAGCAACGTTTACATGTTAACATGCTATTCCTAGAGGAGGGGGATTATGCTCACTACATGTGGATAAAAACATATCTGCGTAAGTATTTCACTTAAATAGAAAGTCATTTAATAAATACAAATTATTTGTACTTATTTTTCAATTATAGATTGATTTCATCACAAACTGGGATTTCGAGAAGGAAGCATTGGTTCTGCAACGTTTGCCTTAACAAGGACACAAGGAGCTGTGCAACGGAACAGTTTCAGCGCTTCCCAACCCCAATGAAGTGACTCTGAAGTTAACGCAACATCACCACCAACTACAAGTTCCATTTGTCGTGTATGCAGATTTTGAGTGTGTTCTTCAACCGAAGAATATAGAAATAAGTTCAAGTTCACTTAATGTCAATGAACATACTATAAAAAGTGTGCATTTTATAGTGAAAAAGAGAAATTTTACTTAGAATTTAGTTCATTAGTAGAAAACCTTAAAAAAATAAAAATATAAGCAAGCTTGTTCCTACTTATATGAGTCCGGAAGATGGGATGGTTTTTCAAGAATCAGTAAATTGTCATATTTGTGAGGGTGCTTTATTAACAGATTGAGTGATATATCATTGTCATTTCAAAGGAAAATATGTGGGATCTGCTCATTCAAAAAATTTAATTTAGCATATAAGACGAGCAATTTGATCCCTGTTTTCTTATATAATTTTACCAAGTATGATTCGCATTTGTTTGTAAAAAAACATGAGCACGTACCTGGTGAAATCAAAGTTATTCCCATTGATTCGTCGGGGGCAGAAGTTCCAGATAAGCAGTAGTAAAACTCTACGATTTTTCTTAATTCACTTAAATAATTTTAAAGTTTTAATGATGGTAGAAACGGAAATGAAACCTTAAGTTTGGATCGCATGGTTAAGCGATTAAAAAACATTCTCCCCCCTTTGCATGGAGTGGCAAGAGAACTGAGAGAGGAGGGAGCGGATTTAAGCGCTGCATGCGGAGGCCACCTTTGCTGGGCATGAAGCCCTCCCCGTCCCCTAACGCCCGCAGATAAGTCCGGAATTGGAGATCAGGTTCCATTTTGAGGACAGCTTCGAAATTGGGTTCTGTGGTTGTGGTCGGGCTTATGATGGCCGAGCAAGCCCGGTCCTCGCCTACGCTGATATGCCGTAGCCTCGTGGTCAACGCGAGTGAGGAATTGATCGTACTCACGGCTGCGCATGGATCGATGAGGGCCCGGAGGTCAAGCGTCGTCTCCCCGTTGAACTCGCGTACCAACACCGTGGGCAGCACATTCACGCTCTTTCGTTGAATCAGTGAGCCCAGCTTAGGCAGATTCCTGGAGCAGGAGGGAGACCATGAGGTGGACGGGGACCAAGTGCGTGCCGGCGCGGGATGAACTGTTTCGTGAATATGGAGCAAGGTATGATGTAGAGTTAGGAACAGTATTGTTCCCCACAGCATTTCTAATTAACTACGCCCATGGGCTGCACACAGTTAACTGGTGAGCGGGCCGCGTCGCTAACTGACCAGCGTGAGCGCAGGCCCCGTTAGCTGAACGAACAATGAGCAAAGCGTCGAAAACTGAGCAGGGAGCAAAGCGTAGCTATTTGAGCATGGGCTATAAAAGGGCATGCAAAGCGCTGTCACGGGCATTCGAAAACCAGCGAGTCAAACCACCAGTCCTTGTAGCACAGGATCAAGCAACCAACTTTGTAGTCGCAAAGTCGCCCAGAAATCCTTATCGTCACAGGATCCTTGTCTTCACAGGATCTAGTTATCAGTCCTCGTAGTCACAGGACTAATCATCAACTTTATAGTCACAAAGTCACCCAGCAATCCTTGTCGTCACAGGATCTAGCATCGATCCTTGTCGTCACAGGATCTAGTCAGCAATTCTTGGAGTCACAAGGACTAATCATCAGCTTTGTAGTCACAAAGTAATCCAGCAATCCTTGTCGTC
>JAWNMV010000574.1:0-16826 GCA_035043635.1 Drosophila rellima
ACGTATGACCTATCGGAGAGCCAGGGCACAGGGTATTCTACAGTCGAACACACTCGACTGTAGCCGGAGCCCCCTTGTTTTTTATAAAATACTCGGAAAGCAAGCTACTGCAAGGAATATTGCTTGCACCGCTTCACACAATGAAAAATTTTGTTTGAGAGAGAGAGACACAATGAAGTTGAGCGAAGAACAAAAAAGTGCACTTTTGAGAGCATTAAAACAGAGCATGTGTCCATGCATATATATGTAAGCAAGAGTGTGTAAAGTTAGCAAATGCGAAATTCAACGAGCTGCTGCTATGTAAATGTAAATGCATGTACTAAATATAAAAGGAATTAATTAATCATTTTAATTCTATTTCTCTGCTGCCAATACTGTGCCTGTCACTTGTCACAAAATTGTTAATATCTTCACTATTTATGGACCAATCCTGTTGAAAATTGGTGATTAGATGCGGGGCATGATCCTACACCCGTTGACAAATTTATCCTATAACCCTAAATTAAAGGTGATGTCAGGTTTTTTGAATTACGCCCCACACAGTGGGCGTGGCAAAATTTTAACATAACTCGATCTGCCTGACTTAATGGGGAGTCTATATTCCAAATTTGGTGGTCCTAGCCCTTACCATCTATGAGATCCTTTTGTTTACACGGACAGACGGACAAGGGTATATCGACTCGGCTGTTGATGCTGATCAAAAATATATGGTGTCGAAGATGCTTCCTTTTGCCCGTTATATACTTTTTACAAACTCAGGGTATAAAAACCAGTGTGTGAAACGACAACGCTAGCCTAGCTGTCAATTGCCGAAAAATCTAATAGAAATGAACAGTCAGTAAGATTTATATGTCTGAAACAAAGGCATCAGTTTATAAACTAACTGCTGTAACAAATTTCTCACAAATTGTGAATTGCTCAAGTAGGAGACGCAGACTCAGGTAATATATTATCATTAATAAATACTTTTAGTACATTGATATTTTATTATAGAAAGACAAAAGCATCGGCATGTTATCGTTACGCTCAATTGGCTTACGCGTGCCTGGAACTGCTACAGCTGTAGTTTTGGCTGCATCTGCATCCCGTTCAGCAAATAAGGCTCTCATCATGGGGGTATCACATCGCCTAACCCATCACGATGGAACACGTGCAATGAGCGGCGAGCGGGAGGTTGTTGGTTATGGCATTAATGGTTCACCCATTTATATTGACTGTCCAGACTTCCCCTTTCCGGCTATACGCTATCGTGAGGTGACCCCAAAGATCTGCGCTTTACACGAAAAAGAGCAGAGCGATTGGAAGAAGCTGTCGCTGCAGGAAAAGAAGAAATTATATCGCCACAGCTTCTGTCAGACTTACTCAGAGTTTCAATACTTTACCCCTGACTGGAAATTAGTGGTCGGCATTGGTCTATGGGCTGTTGCCATTGGTGTCATGTTTTCTATGATATACAGCCTGCGGCTAGAGCGCATATCACCAGACTCCTTTGAAGAAGAGCGTCGTCAGGCTCAGCTGCGTCGTATGATACACTTGCAGGTCGAGCCAATTACTGGACTTTCCTCCAAGTGGTGCTATGCAACAAATAAGTGGAAGTAAAACAAATTCCAACAATTATTTTTATACTTTTCGAAATGCTGCATCACGATTAACATACACATACGTGCATATTGCACACACTCAAATACTTATACTCAAGCCCGTATACGGTGCCCATAAATATTTATATACATGTTGACCAAATGAATATTAGGTTGACTGCTTTTTAAAATTGTATTAAATGTCATTACCATACCTTACGAGCATTCCTTGCATTTTAAAATTATTTCGCTTCGCTTGCGGGGCTAAGTCGAGCAAACTCGACTGTCTAAGACCCCGTACTTACTATGGTATAAAACACTGCTAAAACAAAATAAAAAATATAAAACACTACAAATATTTAATGTAATTATGTGCTAAAAGCACTTTCTGCCAAAATACATTGATAATATACATATTTACATTAAAGAAATTATAAAGGATTTATAAAAACACAACATCAAATTTAACAAACGCTCAAAATAAATGCACAAAATGAATCAATGACGAATCAAAGTAAAGGCGAATAGAGTGAAGCATTAGAGAAGCATAGATCTCAATAATAAACAAAAAACAAGGTCCGACCCCTCCTCGCTTCGCTCGCCTACCCATGGCTCGGTTCGCTCGCGAGAACATGCGGCTACAGTCGAGTGTGCTCGAAGGTAGGATGATGCGGCATTAAATTTTTGACTAATTGTTTGTATTACATCTATGTGAACCGATTAAAACCATATTATATATATTTCATATATTCCGAATCTGTGAGTTTGGTTGAGTTATCTCTAAAAACCACAATAAATTTCGTACAATATCTTAAAATTCGTTCCAATGGCAGCTATTTGATATCTGATTTCAACCAAACTTGGTCAGGATGTATAAAACCATCTTAAATGTGTATTCTGTTAGTTTGGTTAAAATATCTTAAACAACATCCCACATCGATATTGTGACAGTTTGGTTAAGATATCTCAACCAAAATATAAGTTTTTTGTACTTAAACTTAATTTTCGACCGATCATTCCAATGACAGCTATATGATAAAGTAGAGCGATTTTAGCAAAGTTTGGTCAGAATTTATGGGACCATTCCACATACATATTCTGTCAGTTTGGTGGACATATCTCAAACAACAAATAAATTATTTATACTAAAACTTGATTTTCGACTGATAGTTCCTCAGGCAGCTATATGATATAGAAGACCGATTTTAACCCAGTTTAGTCAGGATGTATGATATTATCCCACATGCGTATTCTGTCAGTTTGGTTGAGATATCTTAAACAACAACAAAAATTTTCATACTAAAACTTAATTTTCGACCGATCGTTCCAATGATTTGATATAGTAGAGCGATTTTAACCAATATTGGTCAGAATTTATGGGACCATCCCACATGCATATCTTGTCAGTTTGGTGGACATATCTGTTGAGCCAAAAAGCGTTTTCATTAGCTATAAAGTTTTTACAATATTAAAAAACACTTCGAAATTTTAATTAATTATATATTTAGCCACGCAGATCCATTTTATTAATTTTAACAATGTTAGTTATTCAAAAGGCAGGCACGAAGTTGCCGCTTCTGATGATTTTCACAATGTTCAAAGTTGGCAACGAGCTCGAATTAGTAAGTGCCAAGCGATCGACAAGAAAACGTTGGTACAGCAACAATCTGACCGACGACAATAGTGAGCAAATCGAGACTAAAAAATTCAAAGTGCGCCGAAGCAAAAGGCTTATGGCATGAGCGATTACAGCGATTACAACCACAATGATACTAGATAACGAAAGAGAATATGTATGTATGCAAATGTACCAGCTTTAAGAGAGCATACTATGTTATCTAATTAAAGTTAATCAACTGGGCCGTCGAGTCTTTGCTGCGTGACCAAACAATATCTCAAACAACAAATAAAACATATCTCAAACATAAAAAAATTAAAAAGATTTAACCCATAACCCTAAATTAAAGGTGATGTCTGGTTTTTTCGAATTACGCCCCCACAGTGGGCGTTGCGAAATTTAAACATAATCTGGTTCTGCCTGACTTAATGGGAAGTCTTTATTCCAAATTTGGTGATCCTTGTCCTTTCCATCTCTGAGATCCTTTTGTTTACACGGACAGACGGACAAGGGTATATCGACTCGGCTGTTAAAAAAATATATTCTTTGTGGTGTCGGAGATGATTCCTTCTGACCGTTACTTACTTTTGCACAAACTTAATATACCCGCTCAGGGTCCACACCAAGGAGGCAGTTCACGACCAAACAGTAGTGGCTGCAGTTGGTACTTGCGGAAATTTTCCAAGAGGGCGGTGATTGACGCTTAAATTAATCCAGTGATTGCACCGTGCGATTATGCCAATGCGGCAGGAGCTCACGTTAAACACATCGACTTTCATACCCGCTCAGGGTATAACAAGCGGAACAGTCGAGTGCAATCGACAGTAAGATACCCTGAGCCTAGGTAAAACGCATCAAGTTCGATTAAGGGAACTCTAGAAAGGGCAAAAATTTTACTACTAATCCTTAATTATCGACCAATCGTTTCTATGGCAGCTCTTATACATATATGATTTAAATGAGTACATGTACCACCTTGCACGATATAATTAAAATTTTTAAATACACTAAAAGGAAAAAATAAAAAAATAAAGAAAATTAAAATATATTTGAATGTCACAACCAAGACTCGAACCCACGACCTCTAAAACGCATTGGCTCGTATTCTTACCATCAGACCCATGGACCACATTTATTGACGCTGGTATATGTGTTATACATACATTCAAGCAGACAATTGAAATAAACGAAAAACATAAATTCCTGCATGCACCGCCGGAACTCGAACCCGCGTTTTATGTGTAGCATGCCGCCCCCCCATCACTTCGAACACTGCGCCAGCTAGGCAGACGCTGGCTAACTCGATATAAATACATATACATATACATTCCGGCAGAGTAAATATAAAATGAATTAATTAATAATTTTAATTCTATATTCTTGCAGCCACAAATTTATTAATATCTTCAATATTTATGAACCAATCCTGTTGAAAATTGGTGATTAGATGCTGAGCGCGATCCTACACCCGTTGGCATAAACAGGTAACAGGGAGAAGGAAGCATCTCCGACCACATAAAGTATATATATTCTTGATCAGTATCAACAGCCGAGTCGATTGAGCCATGTCCGTCTGCCTGTCCGTCTGTTTGAGCCAACTGATCTCAGACACTATAATAGCTTAAGACTTCAAACTTGGTATGTAGGTTCCTGGATATCGGCCGGAGATCAAATTTGTTTTAAAATTTGAATCGGACCACTATATCATTTAGATGCCATAGGAACGATCAGTCCAAAATCAAGTTTTAGTATGAAAAACTTGTTTGCTGTTTGAAAGATCTGGACCAAACTGACAAAAAACTGCATCCAGAATAGTATTATATATCCTGACTAAATTTGGTTAAAATCGGACGCCTATATCAAATAGCTTCCAAAGTAACGATCAGTCAAAAATCAAGTTTTTGTGTGAAAAACATTTTTGTTGCTTGAGATATCTCAACTAAAGTGACAGAAAATGCATCCAAAATAGTATTATATATCCTGACCAAATTTGTTTAAATTCAGACGACTATATCATATAGCTGCCATAGGAGCGATCAGTCGAAAATCAAGGTTTTGTACAAAAAAACCTTTTTGTTGTTTGAGATATCTCAACCAATCTGACAGACTATGCATCTGGTATATTATCATACATCCCGACCAAATTTGGCTAAAATCGGACCATTATATCTAATAACTGCCAAAGTAACAATCAGTCGAAAATCAAGTTTTAGTACGAAAACTTTTTTTTTGCTTGAGATATCTCAACCAAACTGACATAAAATGCATCCAAAATAGTATTATGTATATATCCTGACAAAATTTGTTTAAATTCTGCTCCCAATATCCAGGAACCTAGATACCAAGATTGAAGTCTCAAGCTCTTATAGTCTCTGAGATCGGTTGGCTTTAACAGTCGGACAGACAGACGGACATGGCTCAATCGACTCGACTGTTGATATTGATCAATAATATAAATACTTTATGAGGTCGGAGATGTTTCCTTCAGCCTTTAACATACAATATACCCTCTTTGACCATTTTCAATGGGCACAGGGTATAAAAAATAAGTATCTACAAAAATTGCAAAAAGTTATTTTGCCTATTTATTTTTTTAACTTTGAATTTTTTTTTCAATTTAAAAAAATTGTTTAAAATATGAAAATCGCTTGATTCTTATATAAAATTAAGTAGCATTAAAACGAAATCATTCTTTCATTTGTTCGGCCAGTAATTTTGAAGTTACAATCAAAAGCATGAGCATACAACACAAGTAAGCAATTTGAAAAAATACACTAATTTGTTTATACCCTGAGCGGGTAAATTACGTTTGTTCAAAAGTATGTAACGGGCGGAAGGAAGCATCTCCGACACCATAAGAGCGGAGTCGATATGCCCTTGTCCGTCTGTCCGTGTAAACAAAAGGATCTCAGAGATGGTAAGGGCTAGGGCCTCCAAATTTGGAATATAGACTCCCCATTAAGTCAGGCAACTCGAGTTTATGTTGAAATTTCGCCACGCCCACTGTGGGGGGCGTAATTCGAAGAAACCTGACATCATCTTTAATTAAAGTTAAATCTTTAAATTTGTTATGCCGACGGATGTATGATCTCGCTCAGCATCTAATCACCAATTTTCAACAGGATTGGTTCATAAATAGTGAAGATATTAATAAGTTTGTGGCAGCAAGAATATAGAATTAAAATGATTAATTAATTCATTTTATATTTACTCTGCCAGAATTTATATGCATATATATGTAAATCGAGTTAGCCAGCGTCTGCCTAGCTGGTCGTAGTGATGGGGGGGCGGCATGCTACACATAAAACGCGGGTTCGAGTTCCGGCGGTGCATGCAGGAATTTATGTTTTTCGTTTATTTCAATTGTCTGCTTGAATGTATGTATAACACATTTACCAGCGTCAATAAATGTGGTCCATGGGTCTGATGGTAAGAATACGAGCCAATGCGTTTAGAGGTCGTGGGTTCGAGTCTTGGTTGTGACAGTCAAATATATTTTTATTTTCTTTATTTTTTTACTTTTTCCTTTTAATGTATTTAAAAAATGTATTTAAATCGTATATGTATGAGAGCTGCCATAGAAGCGATTGGTCGATAATTAAGGATTAGTAGTAAATAATTGCCCTTTCTAGAGGTATCTTAATCGAACTTGATGCGTTTTACCTAGGCTCTGGGTATCTTACTTTCGATTGCACTTGACTGTTCCGTTTGTTTTTCATTATTAATTTAAAAAAATATTTTTTGTAAATTTGAAAAGCTGTTGATACGCAATTGTTTGTTTAAGATATATGATTTATATTTTTCACTTTCTTATGTTTTGACTGACAATTAGTTGTATCTAATAGTTAGTATAAAAGTACTAACCTGATACTTTTTTGGAAACAAAATTTGTGTTTTTTATAGAGGCTTGTATGTTAAAAAATTTAAAATTTTCTGTTTATTTTACGCCCACTTTAACTTTATGTCCAAAAATTTCTTTGGATAAATTTAAATTCAAATTTCAAGTCGATAGCTTTAAAAATACGACTTCTATTGAATTAAGTCCCCCTAGATTGGCAAAATCTTACACTGTGCGACGTGGTGATTGTTGAGATAATAGAGGCGGGTTAAAAGAATTTGAGATAGAAATCGAAATTTGTAAAGTAGGATGATGCAAGTCTTCAGGCACTGATAGTGGGAATGACCTGTAGACGGCAGAATTTGCGAAGTCGTTTACGAATACCAGATCAAGAATTCTATCTATATTATTTTAGATTGAATTCATTTGAAATAATGAATAATCAAAAATACAATTTAAAAAATCATGATGATTTGCAGAAACAAGATGGTTTGTTAGGTAAACTAAAATCACCTAGCACAACAAATAAATAAAACTTTATTTAAGCAAGATATATGCTGCATATAAACTTCAATATGAGAAGTCGGAGGTATATATGAGCAAGTGATGAAAATTGATTGATTTAGAAATGTTACTTTAACAGTAACAATTTCAACATCAGTAGGCACAATAAATGAGATGCGTTCAGACTGAAGTGACGATTTAATGGTGATATCAGATACAGTTGGCGTTAGCCAAGTTTTAGATAAAGCAATAATATCAGATTCGAAAGAGAAACAACTCAAAACTAGATTTTTGAGTTTAGATAAAATGCCTCTAACATTCTGGTAATGTATTAGTGCAGAGTCGGGACAGGGAACTAGTTTTTTTGTGGCTTTACTATTGGAAGCTTGAAGGTGAGAACTACCAGCTGGTAAGGTGACAGGCTCTGATATCCTCTTTGACTTAAACTCATGCACAATCATATGTGGCGCCCAAAATTTTGGATTCCATATATATATTTATTTTTTTTTATAACTGATGATTTTTATTTGCAATCTGTAACTTTTTAGGCGTCTTTGTATTGGAATTTTTGTATGTAGCTGCAGTTGGATTGGCTGGCGGTGCTCCAAATAGAGATCCCGTAGTTCCACATGGGCTACATTATGGCCTTGTAGATCAGCAGATTCGATCGTAGCCTTAGTATTGACCTTCTGCCGACAAGCCATAGGTGCTTTTTCAGCCTCTCGTTCAGCTGTGCCCTTTGGCAGATAAGGTGTGGCTTCCAAGTTAGCCTTCTGTCGAGTATTAAACCCAGGTATTTGGCATTGTTGCTGGCAGGGATAGTTGTGCCGTCCAGGGGGACTGAGGGGCAGTCTTCTCTTCTTAGCGTGAATGTGGACTGAGTAGACATCTCTGGGTTGACCATAATGCTTCATCTTTTTAACCAGTTGTTGATGGTGTCCAGCTGCGATTGTATTGTGTCAGTGGTAGTTTTTGGGCAGACATCGCTGACTAAGAAGGCCGTGTCGTCTGCTTAGGTGGCAGCCAGGAGGTTAGTGTCCAAAGCTATGGGCATGTCGGCGGTGTAAAGGGTGTAGAGAACTGGGCCCAGAACACTACCCTGTGGAACTTCAGCTCTGATCTGCATAATGTCACATCTTTCTTCTCCACATTTCACGAAGAAGTTTTTGGTAGGGTAATCTTAAGTTTGTAGAGCAGTCCGATGTGCCAAACCCTGTCAAAGGCTTGCTTGATATCCAGGAATACTGCAGAGCAGTACTTCTTCTCCTCGAAAGCTTCCAGTATTTTTCCAACAACCGTATAGCATTGTTTAGGTGTACCGTGACATTCTCTGATGTCAAACTAGTGATCCGGTATCAAACTGGCCTCCTACAGTATTGGACTCTACGCAAAAGTAGTCTTTCGACTGCGTTGGAGAGAACCGCCAATAAGCTAATCGGGCGATATGAGGCGAAATTGACTGCATGTTTTCCAGGTTTTTTGAATCAAAATAATTTCAGCGCCTTTCTACTGGGTGGGGAAGTGTCCGAGCTGGGAGCATTTATTGGCAATGTTGGGGAGGAGCTGGATACCATTCGGCGGTAGCGCTTTGATGGTTGGCACATCGATACCATCGTATCCAGGAGATTTTTAAATCTTGAGCTTTGCGATTTCACAGATTAGTTCGTCTGTTTCCACAGCAGGGATAGGGAGCGCTATTTGGCAGGGCATGTCCAGGCATTTGGCTGTCTCATCTGCTTCCTGTAGAGAGCATCTAGTAAATGGGGAAAAGCGTCGTGCAGATGGTCAGCAAAGGCTTTTGCCCTTTCTCTGTTTGAGCGACACCAGGCTCCGTTGGCATTTTTAACTGGCACCTTCATTCTTGCTGGTCTTTTGATGCTGTTAGTCAGCCGCCACAGGTTGTGTGGTGGGTCTCGAGGTTCGACGTCAGCAAGGTACTGCTCTAGGGATTGCTTGCGGAGATTTGCCAAGAGCTTCTTGAGTGCTTTGGATGCCCTGTGAGCTCAGTTTTATTCCTGGGGTTGCTAGAATTATGTCAGACTCGGCGTAGGCGCCTTTTCTCAGCAACCATAACTGCAACTTCGGGAGACCAAAGGTGGACATCTCTATGAGCGACGCTGTTGGTGGGTCTGCTTATTGGTGTGGCATGCGAGACTACGTTATGGATATGAACATTAAGCTGTTCGACAGTGTTGTCCAAGTCGTCTCCTGTCGCGATCTCAACCGACGGATCCAGACTGTTTTGCAGCCAGTGTTGGTAGCGCTCTATGTTGGTATTGCACCTAAACAATCTGCTCCTTGCAGAATGGGTGCTGGCTGGTATGTTTACCAGGAGCTTGACGGCTCAGTGGTCTGAAAAGAGCTCGAGCACGTTGCTGGTGACGATCTTGCGAATTTCGATACCTTTGGAGACAGCAATATCCAGCACATCGGGGATCTTGGTGATGTCAGCGGGCCAGTATGTAGGCTCGCCGGCGGAATGACAGTCAAGTCTGCTTTCGGTTAGACACTTGTAAAGGGCTCTACTTTAGGGTTGTTGGTGCGGGAGCCCCACCATGTGTGTTTGGCATTGTAGTCACCTCCACCAGTAAGCCGCGGAACAAGATTGTCCAGTAGGTCCTGGAGTAGACCATGCCCTACTTGGTGCAGTGGTGGACAATAGACAGCCGCGATTGAGATGTCACCGATGGGACTGAGGACCCTGACCTTGGCACACTGGACCCACGGCTCCTGGTATGCTGAAAGTTCAATGTATTTTATCCCGCTCCTGATAATGACAGCCGCTCCACCTCAGGCGGTATTTTGAAATTGAGATTTATTTGCATTGTTGTACCATATTTGAAGCAGTATCAAATTGCTGCGGAGGCTGCTATGATCCGCCTAGTAGGAGCTTATTCAAAGTACTTCGCGTGATTGGCTCGACCAATCAGAGCGGCGTACGTAAGATACGGGGTAACGGGACTTATCAAGATAACAAAGCTCCGCGGTTGTATATGCACGTCTTCACTCAACGAGAGTTTGATTGCGACTGAATCACATATGACGGCAAAAACGCCGTGGGGGACACTAATTTTAAACGAGGCTATTTCTCGAGGCGTAGAAAAATTAAATCACATGTAGTGTCCGAGGATATCCTAGACACAAATACTTGTTTTCGTAGAGCAACAACATTGAGAATAGGCATTTCACTGTTGCTACTTTCTTTAGAGGCTGAATTGCAAAAGGGCCTAACTTTCCGACCATATCCTACCCGCACCGAAGACTCGACGATTTGAGCAGACTATGTTGTCTGGGAAGTAGCATCTCCTATAGATAGCGCAGGAGAATTGAATCTCCTAATAAAAACCTCTTTACGAGGTAAAAGTCTAGTGACGAAAACATTTCCGTGCCTCAAAATTACTGATATCCAATTTTGTGACGAACGTTATTAAATTGTATATACACCTTATTCTAAAAAAAACAGTTCTGGTAAAAGTCTAGTGACGAAAACATTTCCATGCCCCAAACTAATAGGGATGCATTTGGGATAATCCTATATATTCTGATAAAATTTGGTTGAAATCGGACCACTATATCATATAGCCGCCATAGGAACGATCAGTCCAAAATCAAGTTTTAGTATGATCAACTTTTTTGTTGTTTGAGGTATCTCAAGCAACCTAACAGAATACGCATTTGGGATGGTATTCTACATCCTGACCAAGTTTGGTTGAAATCTGATATCAAAGAGCTGCCATAGGAACGAATTTTAAGATAAAGTACGAAAATTATTGTTGTTTTTAGAGATAAGTCAGCCAAACTCACAGGCTCAGAATTTGTAATTTGGTTTAAATCGGTTCACTAGATCACATAGATGTAATACGAACAATTAGTCAAAAAGTTAATGCCGCATCACACCTTCGGCATGCCTAACGTAGCCCACATAGGTATGACCTACCGAAGAGCCAGGGCACAGGGTATTCTACAGTCGAGCACACTCAACTGTAGCCGGAGCCCCCTTGTTTTTAGAAGATAAGCTATTTCAACGCTTTGGCACAAACAAATTATTAGAAAATACACCCGTCTGTGTATGTGTGTGTGCAGGCGACGCTCAGGCGCGCGTCACTTAGTTTTTCACCAGAACACAATAAAACATCAGCAGCTTCTCTTTGTAACTTCAGCAGACAAACAATAGTAACACCATTTGATGGATTTGCTTCTTTTTCAGCTCCAGTATATCCACCAATTAAACTCTCAATATAATTTAGTTTAATAGTCTTTTCTTTTTTATTTATTCACGTCTTGTCACTTTAATTATTTCGCACAGAGTAAGAAGCACGAATCAGCTTATAGAAACTGACTCGATACAGGTGTCTCAAGACACCTCCTCAAAAGTGCTATGCTCATACTCTACACATTAAAAATTTATAGATATTCATAAATATACATTTACATAATTGAAGTAACAATTCGAGTTTTCGCTGGGAGTGCATATTGGTCCAACATTTGTGGCATGAATTGGGGAAACCCAGTAGAATCCAATTAGATCAATCCTAAAATTAATATAAACATTAAGTAGA
This sequence comes from Drosophila rellima, assembly GCA_035043635.1. Lineage (NCBI taxonomy): Eukaryota > Metazoa > Arthropoda > Insecta > Diptera > Drosophilidae > Drosophila > Drosophila rellima. The sequence goes on from JAWNMV010000574.1 coordinate 12,100, forward strand.
ATTTAAGTAACAAAATTTAAAATAACAAAATTAGTTTCCAAACGATTGAAATGACTCTTCAGTTAAGTATCGTATCTAATAGGAATTATTTATAAGTTAAGCAATAATAATGAAATAACAATATTCATTTTGAGTATCAAATTAAATTAATTACTAGTTCAGAATATCTTTAGGTAACAAATTTATCTGATCAAATTCATTTTAAGAGTCAATATTCAATTTAAGTATCAAATTAAATTAACAGAAATAATCAAATTCATTTTAAGAGTCAATATTCATTTTAAGTGTCAAATTAAATTAATAGAAAAATTAAAATTCATGACTTTGTCTTCTGCATCCATCAGTCCAATTTGTTGTCTTAGCTGTACAAAGTGTGGTGCTGATAATGATTTTGTTGGCAAATCTGCAAGCTGATGGTCTGTGGAAAATATATAATATATTAGTTTATGTTCAACTTGTTCACGAGAAAAATGGAACTTGATGTCTATATGTTTAGAACGTTTGTGGCAAGAGCGATCATTGGCTATACTAATACAACCCTGATTATCTTCATAGATTTTAATAGGTTGCTCGAATTTTAATTTTAAACTATATAATAAAGGCTTTAACCATAAAGCTTCTCTAACTGCTTCAAACAATGCCATATATTCGGCTTCAGTTGATGAGGCTGCTACTGAATTCTGTTTTCTAGTACTCCAGCAAATTAGGTTTGTTTCAAACATTTTAAATAAATATCCAGTCGTATTTTTTCTGTCTATTTGACTTCAGATTGGGGTCTGAGTCAACAAATCCAACAAAGAAGTCCTTATACTTCTCAGTTTTAGTGAATGTAAGTTTTAAGTCGATATTACCTTTCAGATACCTCAATACCTTTTTCAAGCATAGCCAAAGCTCTTTATTATTCTTTTGACTATAGCGACTTAACAAATTCACAGATATTTTAGATCTGGTCTTGTGCATAACATCACATACATAAGACACCCAATTAAACTCTGACAAGGAGCATCGTCTCTTTTGTCTGAATTTAATAATTCGAAATTCAGCTTAGTGTGAAGTGGAGAATTAACAGAATTGCACTGATCCATATTAAACTTTAATAAAACAGTTTTAATATAAGCTGATTGACTTAGATGCATTCTATTTCCTGTTTTGTCAATCTTGATGCCAAGAAAGTATTTAATTTCCATTAAATCTGTCATTTGAAACCTGCTCATTAAATATGACCTAATTTTCTTCATTGTATGAATATTTTCTGTACATATAATTAAGTCATCTACATTTAACAAAACATTTATATCATTCAGAATATCACCTTTATCAAGAATATACATACATGTAGCAACAGGTGAATTTACTAACCCAGTATCCTTTAAAGCTTTTTCAAAAACATCAAACCAGCATCTAGCTGCTTGCTTAAGACCATAAATTGCTTAATTCAATTTACATACTTGACTGCTACTACAAGTTAGTCCTTGAGGAACTCTCATACATATTTCCTCCTTTAAATTGCCATTTAAAAAAGCAGTTTTCACATCCATGTGATGCACTCTCAAGCTGTACTGGTTTGAAAAAGACATTATAAGCCTTAAACTTGAAATTCTAGCCACGATGCAAATTTTCCATCAGAATCGATTAAATACTCTTGTGTGAATCCACGTGCTACAAGCCTTGCTTTATATTTTACTGGTCTACCAAACTCATTGTGCATTATTATAAAAATCCATTTACAATCAACTATATTCTTGTTTTCTGGCATACCTACTAGTGACCAAGTTTTGTTAATTTCATGAGAATTAAGCTCGTCTCTAATAGCCTCCTTCCACTGTTCCTTCTTCTTCTATTATTAATTTCATGTTGGAACAGTACCAATAAAAGTTTCTGCATGCATGGCACAATTTTTAATCATATCTCTATATGACAATTTTGGCTTTTGTTTTGATCTATCGCTTTTTCTAATATTAATATCAGTGTCACTCGGTTCATTTTCTAATATAACACCAGATATTTCTGGATCGGCACTTTCCACTTCACTAGGCTTTACTTCTGATACCTTTGCATCAGACTTTTCCTGAACCATTTCACTTTCCATTAGACAAGAGTCCTGAAAACTGAAAAACCCCAGAAAGGCTTCTGGATCTTGCCCCCTATAACTAAATCACCAGCTTTTTCCGTCATAGATCTAATCATCCTTTCGGATACACCATTCTGTTGTGGAGTTTGTGGAACCGTTAAGTGGTAACTTATGCCTTTTTGAACACAAAACTCTTTCATTTCATTCGATAGATATTCTCTGCCATTGTCAATATATAAGTTAACCATTTTTAAGTTAAATAATGTCTCACTTTTTGCAACATAGTCTTGAAATACAGCAAAAACATGTGACTTAAAACTCAATAGATATGTTACACAATAATGCGCATACTCGTCAATAAAAACAACAATATAATTTTTATGATCAACTGTAGATGGTGTAATTGGACCACAAATAATGGTCGCTTTTTATGTCTTAATTTTTAATCTTTTCAAAGCACAATCTTGCTTGCTTCCCTTTAATACAAGCATCACATAACTCATTTTCTGGTTGCATGTTATTTTATATAATTGTATCGTCAAACATATCTTTCGCTTTTAATTCTAAGAATTTCCCTTATCTCATATGACATAGCCTCTCATGCCACAAACTATAATTATTGCTCTTGTTTGCATTTGCAACACAAGCCAATTTATTAGAATAGAAATTAATTATTGGAACATTTCCAAATATATTTCCATTCATTATTTCAATATAGGACAATATAAGACATCTCTAAGCTAAATTTTCTCATTTGTATTTGTTAATAGTTCCAGTGTGTCTTTCTTAATTGCATAAATGAACACATCGCTCTTGGCAAAAGCAATTTTGATTGCCTCACAGAGATCAGTGATATTTTTAAACAGATTTTCATTGTTGGCTAAATGATCAAAAGCACCAGAGTCCAATAAGAATCCAATGATATTTTTAGTGTTGGCGCGTTTCATCATAAATGCGATTCCATGGTTCGGTTGAACTTGTGCAGACGTCATCTGTGCTTGTTTGCATTGTTTTCTTTGTCTCTTTTCAGAGCAAAGCAATCCTTTTTAAAATGGCCAGGTTTGCCACAATGAAAGCACTTTTTCTGACTCTTTGATATTTTATTTGTTGTAAATTTATTGTTTTTTTTTATGAGAAAATTGAGGTTTAAAGTCCTTATTTACAGCCTGCATTACCTTAAGACAAGTATCTTTGCTTATATTTTTCAACTTTATCTCGTGATCCAATAATCGATTTTTCTCAAAGGCCAAAGTTAAATTTTGTTCTGCCAATGTTTCAATCGCCGTTAGTAATAAATTCGACACCTTGTCCATTTCTTCTACTTTTGCTCCAGACGCTATCAATTCGGCAATGAGATCGTCAAATAATGTAAAATGGCTAAACAATTGAGTATCTGCTTTCAGTTTAAATGAAAGCAATTGCTTGTCACTTCAATTATTTCGCGCAGAGTAAGAAGCACGAATCAGTTTATCGAAACTGACTCGATACAGATAAGTGTTGCCAGATCATAGTCGAGCAGAACTCTTTTGTAAAACTATTAATGTTGTCAGAGATGCTATTCTCAACACAAAGAAACAAACAGGAGGACTGATTTTTCATCTCATTTTGGGAAGGCGTCAAATTTTTCAAATTTTATTATCTTTTAAGCCAGTGATCGGATTTTGATAATCGAGGTGTCATTCGACGTGTATTTTTAATAAAAAAAATAATAAGATAAGATAATAATAATAATAAAATTTACCAAAAAGCTCCAAAGGCCTCACTTGCCGCAATTATCCAAACTTGGCCCCTCCCATTTGCACTTTCTTATCTCACGAACCAGGTGAGCTTTCAATAGTCTTAGTATGCACTTTTGTTAGTAAGAGCTATACCTTTCGATCAGTATATAACTTGACCTGATCGGACAGTCATAGCAAATTTTCCATTCTTCCTGTGTATATTACTAATCGCCTTTCGCACCCTTCGTGATGCTTTCGTCACTAGCGCGGACTGCCGACCACATTTATAAATCAGAAATGCCCGGAGAGACCGTTAAAGACAACGTTGCATTGCATACAGGGCCAGACCAACTCAAAAACCCACACTCTTTCTTTTACCCTGTCCCAGAAAGGTTTTGTGAAATGTATGTAACAGGCAGAAGAAAGCATCTCCGACCTCATAAAGTATATATATTATTGATCAGTATCAACAGCCGAGTCGATTGAGCCATGTCCGTCTGTCTGTCCGTCTGTTTGAGCCAACTGATAGCAGGGACTATAATAGCTAGAGACTTCAAACTTGGTATGTAGGATAATGGATGCCGGGAGCAGAGTTTGGTTAAGATATCTCAAACAAAAAAAATGTTTTTTGTATTAAAACTTGATTTTGGACTGATCGTTTCTGTGGCAGCTATATGATATAGTGGTCCGGCTTAAACCAAACTTGGTCGGGATGTATGATACCATCCCGGATGCATAGTCTGTCAGTTTGGTTGAGATATCTCAAACAACAAAAAGGTTTTTCGTACAAAAACTTGATTTTCAACTGATCGCTTCTGTGGCAGCTATATGATATAGTCGTCCGAATTTAAACAAATTTGGCCAGGATATATAATACTATTTTGGATGCATTTTTTCAGGTTGGTTGAGATATCTCAAGCAACAAAAAAGTTTTTTGT
>JAWNMV010000575.1:0-41948 GCA_035043635.1 Drosophila rellima
GCCGCATCATCACATCTTCGGCATGCCTAGCGTAGCGCACCTACGTATGACCTATCGGAGAGCCAGGGAACAGGGTATTATACAGTCGAGCACACTCGACCCGGCGCCCCCTTGTTTGGTTCAGTTTCCTGAAATCGATTACCATGCGCTTTTTTTTGTGGCCGAGCTCGTCGACACCTTTTTTGTCAACAACCCAAATGGGATTGTTGTAAGGGGACCTGGACGGTCGAATAATGCCGTTCTCGAGAAGTTGTTGAACTTCTGAGACGTTACAAAATCGGCAACACCCATTGGGTATGGGTATAATTTAAAATACACTGGCCTATCATCTGTTCTGATGGTGGCCACAGGGTTGATGTTGAATGGCAGGGATTCGTTAGGATCCGCAAATGAATTAGATCTTAATTTCATCATTTTATTAAAAGATTCTTTCATTGCGGGGGGCACGTCAACATCATCAACCTTAATAAAATTGACTTTGAAACATTTTATGAATTGGAGTGGCTCAGTACCACCATTAAATTTAATTTCATTCTTTGTGAAATCGAGATTTGCGTCGATTTCCATGAGAAGATCAAGACCTATTATTCCATCGAAGTCATTTAATGTCGAAAGGATAAAAAAGAGGCGATTTTACGTTAAATATGTTTATTTTTTGTTAATTTGGGTGCCCCCATGGATGGACTTAACCTGGAATGGCTTTTCAACGTTTATGATGTTTTTTAATTCGGGCAAAGGTTTAATATAGTTTTTGGACGCTCCTGTATCGATTAATTGTTTAATGAACCGTCCCGCTACACATCGTTTGATGTACGGGAGGTAGGACCTAGTCCTAAAAAAATTCAAGGAGTCTTCAACGGAGACGTCGTCTTCGAACAACTTGACACCTTCCTCTGCAGCGGACTGATAATCAACATCATCAGTGCTCTGTTCCTGCATTGTATGGTTTATTTTTTGTCGGCTTTGAGCCGAACTAGGCTTCCTAAAGTTTGTTGGCTGTCGAAACCGTGACATGGACGGATCGACATCCATGGGTTCGACTTGAGCCTGTTGCTCACGAACCTGGAAACGTTGTTTCGAACTACTTGGGTGTGGATTTGGTTGTGGCTGGGTCCCAGACGGACCCGCCTTGTCCGTATTATTCCCAAAGTTGCTTCGCAACTGTGGGAGTCTTGTCTGACTTGTGCCTTCGCTACGTTGGTAGCGTGGACGTTGTTCTGGTAATTTTTGACCCTGCCTTTCTTCAGGGGTTTTTGCAAAACTAGCCGCGAACTGAGCATAGTCATTACTGACTTCTGCCTCTAGTGCGATCGCTAGTGCTGTGGGTAAGTCCTCAGGCTTGGCTGGGAATACCGCTACTTTGAGAGATTTCTTGAGGCCTGATACAAATGAATTTAAGGCGTCGTCCCTAAACTGTTCAGTGGCCGCTTCACGAAAGGCGGTATATTCGCCTTGTTTGCCATCGAACTCTGGTAAACATTTTACCATGTCCAGTGGCAGGTCACAACCTACTCCCTCAACAATATTTACCCTATCATATCGCTTCTTTTCCTTAGTTTTTTCTGTTGAGGCCTGTAATTTTCCGAGTTTTTCCTCGAAAGACTTTGTAATTTTCACCACTTTTTCCTCGAAACGTGTTTCCATCATTGTAGCCTGGTGCAGGAGGGCTGCCTCCATTAATTTAACTAAATCGTCACCCATTTTGTCTTTGGTATCTGATTTCGTTTCTTTGTAGGAATCAATAACATCCTCTTCCTCATCTTCGTTAATTTTTTCTAGTGGAGGGCCGCCACATAAAAATTAGTCAAAATTTGTTTAATGTCCGGTTCAGTCAAATTCAAAAAGTAGAAAATAAATGCACTTGACTTTTTTTTTAAAAATAATTTATTTATACCGATCAGCCTGGTATTGATATTCGTTGTGATTTTATATTTATTTATTTTAATTAAAGCAAAAATAATTCAGCACTCCACTTACATAAATTTCATTATCCCTGAACGATGTTTGATACTTTGGTGATACTTCTTTCTAGTCGCAGCTTCTGTTGTTGTTGTTTTATCGATGATATTTAACTCGCTCAACCTTTAGTTGGGGTCTATTTTTGTTGTTGTTGTTGTTTTTAGCCTTAATGTTAATATTTTTTAACTCGCTCAACCTTTGGTTGGGGTTTCACTATTTTAATATTCTTTTAAAGTTTTTGTTTTTTTTTCTTTAACTCAATTTTTTTACAGGTGGCACATAAAAAAATGTTCACTTTAAATTATAATATGAACTTAATTCACTTTGTTGAAATTTGCATTTAGTGCGGATTTTTTTTGTTTTAAGTACTTTTAGTTTTAGTCAATCACTTATAGCGTGAGCTAAGTATGATTTTTATTTTAGCCAATTTATTTTTTTTTATTTTATCACTTATAGCGTGAGCTAAGTATGATTTTGTTTTAATTTAATTTTTGTGAATCACTTATAGCGTGAGCTAAGTACGATTTTTGTTTTAGTCAATTTAATATTTTGTTTTAACACTTATAGCGTGAGCTACGTATGATTTTTGTTTAAGTCAATTTAATTTTTTTGACAAAAATAAAATTTTTTGTTGATCACTGTAATGACAACGTTTTGTTTTAACGCGAACAAACTTTTTACTAGCGGCGTGAGCTAGCGTAGTATTTATAATTTTTCGTGGAGTTTAATGCAGTTGGGCGCCAATTAAAATAAGTCTTGTTTGATTATTTAGTTATAATCATTTATTCGACTGGATAGCTCCAGGGTTCTTATTAAACTGATTTACAAATATTTCTAAAGCTAACATAAAACATTGACTGCACTGCAGTGACTCAGATCTCAGAGACTATAAGAGCTAGAGACTTAACACCTGGTATGTAAGTTCCTGGATAGCGGGCGTTTGCTGTCAAGTTTGTTTTAAAATTTGGATCGGACCTCTATATCATATAGCTGCCATAGGAACGATCAGTCCAAAATCAAGTTTAAGAATGAAAAACTTTTTTGTTGTTTGAAAAATCTCGACGAAACTGACAGGATATACATTTGGGATGATCCTATACATTCTGATCAAATTTGGTTAGAATCGGAGAACTACATCATATAGCTGTCATAGGTCGAGCACACTCGACTGTAGCCGCACCTCCTCGCGAGCGAAGCGAGCTGGGGGTAGGCGAGCGAAACGAGCAGGGGGCTGAGTCCCCTTGTTTTTCATGGTACTTAGGCTTGATACAGGCAAATTCAAAAATGTCTGATATCTTCTAAAAAATACCTCTTTAAGAGGTAAGATTCTAGTGACGAAAACATTTCCATGCCCCAAAATTTCTGATATCCAATTTTGTGACGAACGATATTAAATTGAATACATAACTTATTCTTAAAAAAAAAAGTTTGGCATTCGGCACTGCGCAAAAAAGGTTATTTTTATTAGGTAAGAAGGATAGGGACTTTATTGCGCAAAATTTTGGGGCATGGAAATGTTTTCATCACTAGAATTTTACCTCTTAAAGAGGTATTTTTTAGAAGATATCAGACATTTTTGAATTTGCCTGTATCAAGCCTAAGTACCATGAAAAACAAGGGGACTCAGCCCCCTGCTCGTTTCGCTCGCCTACCCCCAGCTCGCTTCGCTCGCGAGGAGGTGCGGCTACAGTCGAGTGTGCTCGACCTATGACAGCTATATGATGTAGTTCTCCGATTTTAATTAAATTTTATCAGGATATATAGGTAATTTCCAAATGCATATTCTGTCAGTTTGGTCGAGATATTTCAAACAACAAAAAAGTTTTTCATACTAAAACTTGATTTTGGGCTGATCGTTCCTATGGCAGCTATATTATATAGTGTTCCGATTTTAACCAAGTTTGCTCAGGATGTATGGGACTAACCCACATGCATATTGTCTCAGCTTGGCTGAGATATCTCAAGAAACGAAAAAGTTTTTCATACTAAAGCTTGATTTGCGGCTGATCTTTCCTATGGCAGCTATATGATATAGTAGCCCGATTTTAACCAAGATTGGTCAGGATGTATGGGACCACCTCATATGCATATTCTATTACAAAAGTCAGCATAGACGAAGCCAATATTATTCGCCATGTTTGCTGAAAATTTCATCTCGATCGGATAAAAAACAGCGAAGATATTAAACAACTTAATTTTCCAATATTTGCTTTACCTTAACAACAACAATCATAATTAGACAACAAAATCAATTACGTTTGTCCAGTTATAATCAAATCTACAATTAAACAGCTGATTTCAATGTGTCCCTGTGGCGTAGGGTGTTGAGCATAAATTTTTATAAATTTTCATTTGGGCCATGGGTCCCGGGTTCGATTCCCGGCACGGACATACTTTTTTTTTAATATTGTTTATTAATGTTATACTGATATTTTATATTAATGGTATAATTATAATAATTAAATTTTAGTAAAATCAATGTTAGGATGATCAGTGGGCTATTTAAATGTTATTCAATGTTAAAAGGGTGTTGGCAGAAATCAGAGCTTTAAAAAATTTAATCGCTGCAGTCTTAGCATATCTGCATTTTGGCAACGAATTAATGGAGGGTTCTGTGGCCTAAAGGACTAAGTTCCCGACGTTAAAAATAGTCGAAATATGTGGGTTCAAATCCAAGCGTGAGCAGCTTTATCAAAATTATTTTATAATTAGCAGACGATGTAGACATTGGTCCCGGGCTCGAATCCCCCAGTTTGCACAGTTATTAATGTTATATTTACATCAATTCAATGTTAGCCAACGTTAATGCTATTCGATGTGAAAAGGCAGTTGGCAGAAATCAAAACTTGAAAACCATTAATCGCTTGCCAGCGCCAACTGGTTGAACCTGCTTAGCCAATCAGCGTCGACCTAAACATTTCAAACTTTTTTATGTACAGTAGTACTCCAGAAAAAAATATTGCAGGTATGCCTAAAATATCTGCAAAATACCTTTTCAACGATATATAGAACATATCTGTAGCTTCTATCGTTTGGATACTAGGGTGGTAGGTAGGTTTAGCAAATTTTAGCAATTTCCCGCTAAACTAGCTTTTTTCGAAAAATTCGTAGAACAAAAGTTTCTAATTTTATGATTGGGAATAGATCCTCATTCACCCATTTTAGCTATTTCAACGCTTTGATACAAACAAACACACATACAGAAAAACTGACTGTTCATCTCATTTTAAGAATCATCTCATTTAGTTAGAGCTAAACACTTCGATGGGTTTATAGCTCGACCTGATCGGACAGTTATAGCAAGTTTTCCATTCAGCCTGTATATATTGCTATTCGCCTTTTGCACCCTTCGTGATGCTTTCGTCACTAGCGCGGACTGCCGTCCGCAGTGATTCAAAGTTCAGGTACGTTGCGCAGAAATCTAATGTTCGCAATATTGAGAAATATCAGTGTATGTGTGTGCAAAGGGAATGAGACCGAGCTCTGCTGGCACAAAAGCAGCGCGCGTCGAGAAATCATACAGAATGAGAATATTCATCTCTTATCCTCTTTGTACATACAAACCCTGATATAGCCAGACAGCGACAGAGGCCGAGCATAATCTGTTTGTATGTGTGCATCTTACAATAAGTGTGCACATATCTATGGATTGCATATGTCGAATTGAGAAAATTTTCTACATTGCTTTGCCTTTTCGTTGACGCCATTAAGCTTTTTGTATGTAGACTCTCATACCCTGTACGAGTTAAATTTTTAATAAAAAATTTTCTAGGTATGGCACATTCGTTTGTATGGGATGAGTTCTCTATAGGTTATTTGCTTAGTGCTTCCATTTAATTCACAGAACATTTTTTTGATTTTGTAAACTTGTGTTATTAAAATAATATTTTAAGTTTCTTATGAATTCTTTTAACACTACAGAAATACAGAAAAGTATTTTGAATTTCTCGGTAACCATGATTGTAATTTATATTAATCAAATTACATACTTTAAACTATTTTTCAAATTAAAATTGGTTATAAGAAATTAAAAATTTTGGGAAATTAAATAACATTTAATACGCGATACCGCTGAAGCCGTAGCTAATATCCCACTGGTAAATTTTACACAGAAAAGTGTACAGAATTCGTACTGAACGCTCACAGTTCTGCGATCCGAGTTCATGTAAAATTCTCATTCGCTTTTACACATGAGTGCCCAAAATTCTCTGTAGGAAATTTATAAAACCGCACGGCAGACTCCGTTAAGAACTCAAACGTTTTAGTGAGTTCGTCATAGGCTTCGGCTGCAACTGTTCAGAAATGAATTTCTGCCATTTGCTGAAGAGGAAACACCTTTAAAGTGGGAGTTCCAACAAGATAACGGCCCCAATCACACTTCGAGGAGGGTCAAGGAATGATTTTGTCGCTAAAATACTAGCGTCATGGAATGGTCTGCACAGTTTCCAGACTTAAACCCAATAGAGCACTACCAGGGAGTTCCGAAGCGGGCATTTAGCTTAGCCATTAGGGTCTAACCAGTCCAAAAATCCGCCGGAGCTTTGGGAAAAGGTGGAAGAGGCTTGGTATGGAATTTCTCAGAGCACCTGTGCCAAACCTATGGACTCCATTCGACGAATATGATCTCAAATACTAATAATCAAAGGTGCTACCACAAAATATTAAAGTTTTTTAAAAATAATAGATAAAAAAAATGATTTTCGTAAATATATGTTTTTTTCTTTTTATTTTATAATATAGACTAAATTTTTGTGCAATTTAAATAAAAATAGCGGTAAGGTACTTAGTCTAAGAGTTTAAATGTATCAGATCTTGCAAAGATGAGAGTTATATTGAAAAAAAGTAAACAAAAATGATGTCCTTATTAATTCTGCCGCCACGAATTTAAATTTCATAATTTTAATTAAGCATTGCTTTACATTCTTAGATTACTTTCTTACAGTTACTTAAGCTAATTTAGATATATATTAACACTTGAAAGAAAGAAAAGCAAACAGTAATTTAAAATGTGGTATTTTATGTGTTTTTGGGAGGAAAATTAAGTACCCCTAGATTGGCAAAATCTTATTTCAGTAGCAGTCGTATTTTAACAGCTTTCGGCGTGAAATTTGGGGTGAATGTTTAAATACCCCCAAAGAAATGTTTGATCTAAAAGTCAAAGCGGGTGTGGAACATTAAAGATAGTAAAATACGGAAAAACCAGAAATTATTTATAGTTTTAACATACAAACCGCAATAAAAAACAAGGGGGCTCCGCCTCCTGCTGGCTTCGCTCGCGATGCTACAGTCGAGCATACTCGACTGTCGGAGACCCCGTACTTACTACTAAAAAGTAAACACGTCTTAAAATAAAACAAATCGCTACAAATATTTAATACACTTTTGGCCGAAATATATTGATGATATGTTTACATTAAAGAAATTATATATGGTTTAACAAAACATCACAAAATTTTAAATTCAATTAAGTAAAGTCGAATATACCATTGAGTAAAGCATTAGAGGAAGGGAGTCAGCGATACGGTCGTTTCGTAGTCCTCTAAATAATGAACCACAAAGTCAGCATAGACGAAGCCAATATTATTCGCCATGTTTGCTGAAAATTTCATCTCGATCGGATAAAAAACAGCGAAGATATTAAACAACTTAATTTTCCAATATTTGCTTTACCTTAACAACAACAATCATAATTAGACAACAAAATCAATTACGTTTGTCCAGTTATAATCAAATCTACAATTAAACAGCTGATTTCAATGTGTCCCTGTGGCGTAGGGTGTTGAGCATAAATTTTTATAAATTTTCATTTGGGCCATGGGTCCCGGGTTCGATTCCCGGCACGGACATACTTTTTTTTTAATATTGTTTATTAATGTTATACTGATATTTTATATTAATGGTATAATTATAATAATTAAATTTTAGTAAAATCAATGTTAGGATGATCAGTGGGCTATTTAAATGTTATTCAATGTTAAAAGGGTGTTGGCAGAAATCAGAGCTTTAAAAAATTTAATCGCTGCAGTCTTAGCATATCTGCATTTTGGCAACGAATTAATGGAGGGTTCTGTGGCCTAAAGGACTAAGTTCCCGACGTTAAAAATAGTCGAAATATGTGGGTTCAAATCCAAGCGTGAGCAGCTTTATCAAAATTATTTTATAATTAGCAGACGATGTAGACATTGGTCCCGGGCTCGAATCCCCCAGTTTGCACAGTTATTAATGTTATATTTACATCAATTCAATTTTAGCCAACGTTAATGCTATTCGATGTGAAAAGGCAGTTGGCAGAAATCAAAACTTGAAAACCATTAATCGCTTGCCAGCGCCAACTGGTTGAACCTGCTTAGCCAATCAGCGTCGACCTAAACATTTCAAACTTTTTTATGTACAGTAGTACTCCAGAAAAAAATATTGCAGGTATGCCTAAAATATCTGCAAAATACCTTTTCAACGATATATAGAACATATCTGTAGCTTCTATCGTTTGGATACTAGGGTGGTAGGTAGGTTTAGCAAATTTTAGCAATTTCCCGCTAAACTAGCTTTTTTCGAAAAATTCGTAGAACAAAAGTTTCTAATTTTATGATTGGGAATAGATCCTCATTCACCCATTTTAGCTATTTCAACGCTTTGATACAAACAAACACACATACAGAAAAACTGACTGTTCATCTCATTTTAAGAATCATCTCATTTAGTTAGAGCTAAACACTTCGATGGGTTTATAGCTCGACCTGATCGGACAGTTATAGCAAGTTTTCCATTCAGCCTGTATATATTGCTATTCGCCTTTTGCACCCTTCGTGATGCTTTCGTCACTAGCGCGGACTGCCGTCCGCAGTGATTCAAAGTTCAGGTACGTTGCGCAGAAATCTAATGTTCGCAATATTGAGAAATATCAGTGTATGTGTGTGCAAAGGGAATGAGACCGAGCTCTGCTGGCACAAAAGCAGCGCGCGTCGAGAAATCATACAGAATGAGAATATTCATCTCTTATCCTCTTTGTACATACAAACCCTGATATAGCCAGACAGCGACAGAGGCCGAGCATAATCTGTTTGTATGTGTGCATCTTACAATAAGTGTGCACATATGTATGGATTGCATATGTCGAATTGAGAAAATTTTCTACATTGCTTTGCCTTTTCGTTGACGCCATTAAGCTTTTTGTATGTAGACTCTCATACCCTGTACGAGTTAAATTTTTAATAAAAAATTTTCTAGGTATGGCACATTCGTTTGTATGGGATGAGTTCTCTATAGGTTATTTGCTTAGTGCTTCCATTTAATTCACAGAACATTTTTTTGATTTTGTAAACTTGTGTTATTAAAATAATATTTTAAGTTTCTTATGAATTCTTTTAACACTACAGAAATACAGAAAAGTATTTTGAATTTCTCGGTAACCATGATTGTAATTTATATTAATCAAATTACATACTTTAAACTATTTTTCAAATTAAAATTGGTTATAAGAAATTAAAAATTTTGGGAAATTAAATAACATTTAATACGCGATACCGCTGAAGCCGTAGCTAATATCCCACTGGTAAATTTTACACAGAAAAGTGTACAGAATTCGTACTGAACGCTCACAGTTCTGCGATCCGAGTTCATGTAAAATTCTCATTCGCTTTTACACATGAGTGCCCAAAATTCTCTGTAGGAAATTTATAAAACCGCACGGCAGACTCCGTTAAGAACTCAAACGTTTTAGTGAGTTCGTCATAGGCTTCGGCTGCAACTGTTCAGAAATGAATTTCTGCCATTTGCTGAAGAGGAAACACCTTTAAAGTGGGAGTTCCAACAAGATAACGGCCCCAATCACACTTCGAGGAGGGTCAAGGAATGATTTTGTCGCTAAAATACTAGCGTCATGGAATGGTCTGCACAGTTTCCAGACTTAAACCCAATAGAGCACTACCAGGGAGTTCCGAAGCGGGCATTTAGCTTAGCCATTAGGGTCTAACCAGTCCAAAAATCCGCCGGAGCTTTGGGAAAAGGTGGAAGAGGCTTGGTATGGAATTTCTCAGAGCACCTGTGCCAAACCTATGGACTCCATTCGACGAATATGATCTCAAATACTAATAATCAAAGGTGCTACCACAAAATATTAAAGTTTTTTAAAAATAATAGATAAAAAAAATGATTTTCGTAAATATATGTTTTTTTCTTTTTATTTTATAATATAGACTAAATTTTTGTGCAATTTAAATAAAAATAGCGGTAAGGTACTTAGTCTAAGAGTTTAAATGTATCAGATCTTGCAAAGATGAGAGTTATATTGAAAAAAAGTAAACAAAAATGATGTCCTTATTAATTCTGCCGCCACGAATTTAAATTTCATAATTTTAATTAAGCATTGCTTTACATTCTTAGATTACTTTCTTACAGTTACTTAAGCTAATTTAGATATATATTAACACTTGAAAGAAAGAAAAGCAAACAGTAATTTAAAATGTGGTATTTTATGTGTTTTTGGGAGGAAAATTAAGTACCCCTAGATTGGCAAAATCTTATTTCAGTAGCAGTCGTATTTTAACAGCTTTCGGCGTGAAATTTGGGGTGAATGTTTAAATACCCCCAAAGAAATGTTTGATCTAAAAGTCAAAGCGGGTGTGGAACATTAAAGATAGTAAAATACGGAAAAACCAGAAATTATTTATAGTTTTAACATACAAACCGCAATAAAAAACAAGGGGGCTCCGCCTCCTGCTGGCTTCGCTCGCGATGCTACAGTCGAGCATACTCGACTGTCGGAGACCCCGTACTTACTACTAAAAAGTAAACACGTCTTAAAATAAAACAAATCGCTACAAATATTTAATACACTTTTGGCCGAAATATATTGATGATATGTTTACATTAAAGAAATTATAAATGGTTTAACAAAACATCACAAAATTTTAAATTCAATTAAGTAAAGTCGAATATACCATTGAGTAAAGCATTAGAGGAAGGGAGTCAGCGATACGGTCGTTTCGTAGTCCTCTAAATAATGAACCACAAAGTCAGCATAGACGAAGCCAATATTATTCGCCATGTTTGCTGAAAATTTCATCTCGATCGGATAAAAAACAGCGAAGATATTAAACAACTTAATTTTCCAATATTTGCTTTACCTTAACAACAACAATCATAATTAGACAACAAAATCAATTACGTTTGTCCAGTTATAATCAAATCTACAATTAAACAGCTGATTTCAATGTGTCCCTGTGGCGTAGGGTGTTGAGCATAAATTTTTATAAATTTTCATTTGGGCCATGGGTCCCGGGTTCGATTCCCGGCACGGACATACTTTTTTTTAATATTGTTTATTAATGTTATACTGATATTTTATATTAATGGTATAATTATAACAATTAAATTTTAGTAAAATCAATGTTAGGATGATCAGTGGGCTATTTAAATGTTATTCAATGTTAAAAGGGTGTTGGCAGAAATCAGAGCTTTAAAAAATTTAATCGCTGCAGTCTTAACATATCTGCATTTTGGCAACGAATTAATGGAGGGTTCTGTGGCCTAAAGGACTAAGTTCCCGACGTTAAAAATAGTCGAAATATGTGGGTTCAAATCCAAGCGTGAGCAGCTTTATCAAAATTATTTTATAATTAGCAGACGATGTAGACATTGGTCCCGGGCTCGAATCCCCCAGCTTGCACAGTTATTAATGTTATATTTACATCAATTCAATGTTAGCCAACGTTAATGCTATTCGATGTGAAAAGGCAGTTGGCAGAAATCAAAACTTGAAAACCATTAATCGCTTGCCAGCGCCAACTGGTTGAACCTGCTTAGCCAATCAGCGTCGACCAAAACATTTTAAACTTTTTTATGTACAGTTTTTTATCGTTTGTGCCAGTCCAATTTTTGTATTTATTTAATTTTCGGCATAGACGATGTATGCATGTAATTGTTTAAATTTAGGAAATATCGATAGTTTCTGGCAGGTAAAGATACAGATTACGAGGAGGTGGTGACCCTAAGACTTTACCTAGCTCTAGGCAAGATCGCCCGGTTCGCTCTGAGAGAGAGCTATAATAGAGTGGGACGGCGAAAACGAGCTGAAGCCCCTCATGCCCTTGGCCTGTACGAGAGTACACTGGCAGTAACGGTGGTTTGAAATTTTGAAAAGAAGGAATTGGAAATTTTTTCACTGACCACGTTGCTGTCAAAATTCCAGAGGGAAGGTCAACATTGACTGCGGTAAACGGCGGATGCCCTTTTGCGGGCAATTAATATTATATTCGGACAATTTTAGATATAAAGTTTTCGCGCCTTGTACTGCACAAGAAACAAAGTGTCGTGACACCTGTGCCGCGACAGAAATATATTATTTGAAAAACCTTTTCGTGGGTATTTTCCCGGTGTCGAACGACGAATGTGACTGTCGCTTCTATCCGGCAACTGTGCCGTTAATTTTTTGTGCCAGTACAGCTTGTCGTCTAACACTGGTGCAAGAACATTTTGCGTCGTGTGCCTTGCGAGAAGCCAAAGCGTCTTTTGCAGCTACATCGACGCAGAGCGCGTCATTATCGCCTCATCATCGGGAGCAACCAGAGCCGTCCGTGAGTCCCGCAAGAGACAGACGATAGATGTCAAGCAGAGCAGCAGCGGAAAGACCATCAGCAGAATGTGGATGCGCGTGAGTCTGTTCCAGTAGACCCAGCCACATGTCAGTGGTCTTATTTAGGGAGCAGACGATGTGTTTACTTCCTTCTTTTGCTCGACCCCTGAACCAACAAAAAAAAATAGACTTCGTTCTTTTGCTATATACAAAAATATAATTTATTATAATATAGATCAACATAGAGAAGTCAGCTTAATTGCCTATATGTATATAAAACTTAATCTATCTTAAAATTAAATATCAATTAAAATAAATAGACAAAAATATAAACCTAGACAACTGAAAAGAAAAGATCAAAATATTGTATAAAAAAAAATCAGAAATTATAAAATCTCAAAACATACAGTACAGGAACAATACAAATCTAATCACTATTCGCCTTAATTGTACGCACACGTATACAATTGACTCAAATACACATATATATACATTTATACAACTATATTACATTCAGAATAAAATGCAAACTGATGTTATTTACACTGATTTTAGCAAAGCATTCGACTCCGTTAATCACCATATTTTATTACGTAAACTCCATCTTTTAGGTTTTCCAAATAACCCAATTCTTTGGATTGCAAGCTATTTAAATTTAAGAACCCAAAAAGTCTACTTTAATGGTTTAGTATCTTAACCTGTTCAAGTTTTTTCTGGTGTACCGCAAGGAAGTCATCTTGGCCCCTTGTTATTTACGCTCTTTATAAATGACCTGCATTCTGTAATAAATCACTCTCGGGTTCTGATGTATGCCGATGATGTTAAACTATGTATGTCGGCCACTGACAATCTTCTCGGTGTCATGTTGCAAACTGTTCTTGACAGTTTTCAGACATGATGTAAAGTAAACTTATTAAATCTTAATTGTAGTAAATGTAAAGTTATGTCGTTTAGTAGGCGAACCCCCTTTTTACTTAATTATGTTCTTAATTGTATGCCGCTTGAACGTATAATGTCGGTTACTGATTTGGGTATTCTTCTGGATCCAAAGCTGAAGTTTGACAAGCATGTTGCTTCTATTGCCAATCGAGCCTTTGGCGTTTTGGGCTTCATAAAGCGTTGGTCGAAAGAATTTGACGATCCCTATATTACTAAGTTGCTTTATACTTCTCTTGTTCGACCTATTCTGGAATATGGGTCTTGTGTATGGAATCCCCAATATAGGATTCATCACGACAGAATAGAATCGGTACAAAAACAATTTCTGATCTTCGCCCTCCGGGGTCTCAAATGGAATACTAAAATTCGCTTGCCTCCTTACAGAAGTAGAATTCTATTGTTAAATCTCCCCTCTCTTTCTGATCGGAGAATAATGCTTGGTGTAGTCTTCCTACATAAACTATTTAATGGTGAAATTGATTCGTCTGGATTAATTAACCAAATTAGTTTTGCTGTCCCGATCAGAACTTTTAGAAATTTTCTTCCTCCTTCTCTTCACTCCAGTACTACAGGATGATATCCATAAACCTTTCCGAGTTCCATGCTCTAATTATAACAATCTGTCTCATATTATTGCAAATAATTCTTCCATTCCTTCTCTTAATGCTTTAATAATTTCCCACTTAGCTAGATTGTAGTTAATTTAACATTTAATGTTTTTGTATTTGAAACTAGTGTTAGTACTATGTTTAACTATCTTTGTCTGTTTGTCCGCGCGTCAACAAGCCCGTGCTTGGTGCCGTTTGGGCCATTTGAGTGTACTGCTCGTTTAGTACATCAACGTCCAAATGAAATAAAAAAACAAAGCGTGGGTGCAAATTCTCTCAATACAACTCGTGCAACCCATACATAAGAGCACGTTAGTAATATTAGAATTTAATTAATTCAAGCTCGTTTAAAAAAATAAAATAAAATAGTAATGCACTATAAATACACTTATTAAGTTTAATATTGAAAACTAGGTTTGTTATTTGCATACAAATTTAAATAGAAATAAATACTATAAAAAATTACCAAAATATATAGTTAAATTAAATCTTCTAAAAAAACCTCTTTACGAAGTAAAAGTCTAGTGACGAAAACATTTCTATTCCCCAAAATTTCTGATATCCAATTTTGTGACGAACGATATTAAATTGTATAAATAACTTATAAATTGCGCAATGTGCCGAATGCCAAACTGTTTTTTATAGCATTAGTTATTTATACAATTTAATGTCGTTCGTCACAAAATTGGAAATCAGAAATTTTGAGGAATGGAAATGTTTTCGTCACTAGACTTTTACCTCGTAAAGAGGTTTTTTTTAGAAGATATCAGAAATTTTTGTAATTGTCTATATCAAGTCTCAGTATCATTCAAAAACAAATTCGATCATAATGTTAAAGATAATAGAAAAATCCCAATGGTTACGTTAGGTTGAGATATCTCCAAAAACAAAAAAAAAATATGCATACTAAATCTTAATTTTCGATTAATCGTTCCTATGGCAGCTGTATGATATAATAGACCGATATAAACCAAATTTGGTCTTTATATAAAAGACCACCACAGATGTCTAATTTGTCAGATTGGTTAAGATATCGCAAACAACAAAAAAGCTTTTCGTATTAAAACGGATTTTTGACTGATCTTTCCTATGGCAGCTTAATGATATAATGCTCCGATTTTAACCGGTCGGATGTATGGAACCATCTCTGATGCTTATTCTGACAGTTTGGTTGAGATATCTCAAACAGCGAAAAAGTTTTTCGTACTAAATCCCTTTTTGACCATTTTCAATGGGCACAGGGCATACAAATTATAAGGAGTTTATATAACAGGTAATATCTTCCAAACTCACCCAAACAAACGTTACGTGTCATACATCAAAAAACGCGAAATTATTCATACTAAAATATATTAAAAATATCGTTAGAGCCGTTTTTTCTAAAATCAACAAAATGTGTGATAAACAAGCAATTTTCACCTGTAGCCATTTACCTTTTTGCTTTATAAAAAAAGCTTAAAGGTACGCCTGAAAGCTCTTCAAAATACCTTTCCAACGACATATCTGTAGCTTTTATCGTTTAGATACTGTGGGCGTGTAAATTTTAGCGGGTTTTTAGCGATTTCCCGCTAAACTAGCTATTTTTCGAAAAAGTCGTTAAACAAACGTTTCTATTTTTTTCATGGGGAATCGATCCAAATTCACAAACATATGCTATTTCAACGCTTTGATATAAACAAAAAAACAAACAAAAGGACTGACTTTTCATCTCATTTTGGAAAGGCGTCTAAATTTTTCAAATTTATTTTTCTTTCGAACCAGTGGTCGGATTTTGATGATCGAGGTGTCATTCGATGCGCATTTTTGATTAGAATTATAAGCAAATAAATAATAATTTTACCAAAGAGCTCCAACGGTCCCATTTGCTGCCAAAATCTAAATTTCGCCCCTTCCATTTACACCTGGTTATCTCACGAACCAGGAGAGCTTTCAATAGTCTTAGTATGCACTTTTGTTAGTTAGAGCTATACTTTTCGATCGGTATATAACTTGACCTGATCTTAGTAAATTTGCCATTCTTCCTGTGTATATTACTAGTCACCTTTCGCACCCTTCGTGATGCTTTCGTCACTAGCGCGGACCGCCATCCGCAGTGATTAACAAAAATATTTAAATTTTATAATGATTTATTGAAAATGGTTTGGTAAATTATTTATTCGGGTGAGATGGGCATGTGGTGAGGTTGGGTGAAGTTTGGATTAGAGAGTCGGTACAAAAATATCGAAAGCCGGATTCTAGCATCTGTCCTCCGAATCCTTGCCAGCATGAATCCGAATCCTTGTTAGGTATGGTAAAACCAGTCCGAGTGATTTTTCCGGAATTAAAAATATAAATTATTGTTACCCTCGCCAGATATCGAGGTCTTACTCATCCCTGGGTAATGCCGATAGCTAGCCGGCGAATCGATATATTGTTGCGATAGTCAAGTTGGATCATAACAATTCTCTGATGTTTTATTAAATCATTAAAGTAAAATAAATAAAATATTCAATAAAAAAAGTTTCAAACCGATATAAGCTATTTTAAAACGCTCACGCCGATTCAAAGTGACGCATGCAGGCCAAAACTAAGTGTCCGGATTTCTTTGTCCGCTACTGTAAATTATTTAATATAAACATATCATCAATGTATTTAGGCGAAAAGTATATTAAGTACATTGTGACGCGGCATTCGGCCGATCACAAACGTTTTTTTTTATATACTTATTTTTCTACACTGGATTTCCCCTGAATGCCAATGAAGGACGCCCGTTCATTTCGCTCCGAAACGGGGGATCCGGGAGACGAGACGAGAAGGCGCAACGGGTTTTGGGAGTCGCTCTCCTCGTTCTCTCGGATCACCCGGATCAAAAATTTTTTCTCATTCAAGGCTAGTAGCAGAGCGCTGAGTTTTTTTTGATCCGTTCGCCGCATGGCAGGACACATTTTTTTGTTGCTTGCAGAACACGCGAGAACGGGAGAGGAAACAGAAGCAGAGCGATAAAACGCAACCGCGGGCCGAACCACAAGCTAGCTCTGTCGCTACAAGGGCGGGCAGCGCTACAAGATTGCTCTGGCGCCACGAGCGCATGCAGAATTCCACACGCGGATTCTGCGCCTCGTGCGCTGGCAGCAGCCACAAGCTAGTTCTGGCGCCACAAGGGCGAGCAGCGGCTACAAGCGGATACCGGCGCGGTGCAGTCGAAAGCAGCGCGACAAATCGTCTCTGCCAACGCCAACAGCAAGCAGCGAAGGCTTCAGACTACAGAAGGCTGTCGCTCACACTCGGGGAGTCAGCTACGAGCCTTCAACGCGATCAGTTTATTTTCGCAAAATATCCTGAAACCAAACAACAGTCAGCTACGAGCCTTCAACGCGATCAGTTTATTTTCGCAAAATATCCTGAAACCAAACAACAGTCAGCTACGAACCTTCAACGCGATCAGTTAATTTTCGCAAAATATCCTAAAACCAAACAACGGTCAACAACGAGATTTCAACGCGATCAGTTCACTCTAGAAAAACATCCTAAAAAACAAAACGACAGTCAACAAGGAGATTTCAACGCGATCAGTTTATTTTCGCAAAATATCCTGAAACCAAACGTCAATTAACAACGAGCCTTCAACGCGAACAATTCGTTTTTCGGAAAATATTCTGAAACCAAACAAGAGTTAACACCGTGAATTTATTAAGAGTCGGTCCTGCTACACACTTTCTCAAGCATTCAAAGTCATCGTGAAAATTTAAAATCAGTTCTAAACAGCCACGTGCATTCAAACATTTTCGCGTCCACTATTACAGAGTTCAAATTAAGTAGACACACTCAGTTCTCTGCTACCGCGTGCAGTCGAAAACATTTTTCTACTAAGACACGTGCAAATTCCAGTCGGAATTCTTGCAAGCAAGCCTCAACGGCCGTGAATATTCGATTTTTCTGCAGACGCACTCGCAGCTTAAATCGAATTATTCAAACTTGCACCGTGTACACTTGCCACAAGTCGCGAAATGGTTACCGTCAGCTGGGTGTACTAAAAACGCAAGGAAGAGTTGGTGGAGTTGGCAACGGAATTTGGCCTCGATCCGGAAGGGACCGTGGCATAACTCCGTACACGTATCGCTACTTTCGTCTCTCTGAGCACCCATGCCGAGCGAGAGAGCCAGCATTTGACACAACTGGAGCAGCAGTATACTGAAGCTTTAGGTATAAAGAAGTTTCTCAGCCAGAGTCGGCGTCTCAATCCGCCCAGGGCCACTTCCAGAAAATTTGTAAAATCCGGGGGCGGCTGGAGTGAGCGTCGGGAGCGTCAGAGGGTATGCGGACGCTCTCGCACACGGATCGGCTGAAAATTCCACCGATGCGAGTGATCCGAGAGAACGAGAAGAGCGACTCTCGAGACCCGTTGCTCCCTCTCGTCTCGTCTCCCGGTTTCCCCGTTTCGGATTTGGTCACGGTGGTCCACCAGTTCCGATGACGCTGGGTGGAACACCTCGGAATGAACGTGGCTTTCCGCAATGGGATAAACTCGACCCATTTGGAGAAAGCATCGAAAAACACCAGTAACATGGTAATTCCGTGTTTGGAGCGTGGGAGCGGTCCGATGAAATCTGAGCAAAGTGTTCCGAAGGGCTCGTCCACTTGCCTCGTCAGCATCCTCCCTGCAGGTTCCAGTTGGCTCACTTTAAACTTTTGACAGTTCCCGAACTGTTTGACGTACTGGGCTACATCGCGAAAAAGGCCGGGCCAGTAGTACCTCTTATTGACCCGGGCTATGGTCTTCCGGATGTCCAAGTGTCCTGCTGTCGGATGATCGTGACATTCGGCTAGAACCCTGGACCTGTGGTTGGACGCAACGTACAGTTTCCAGGGCACGTAATCCTCATCCTCCGGTCGGAGCCCAAGGTGCCGGTACACCTGAGTTCCCTCAATGGTAAAGTTCGAGTACCGGGGCTTTAAGGATCCGTTTCGTCAGACGAGCGATCCAGGGGCACTTCGGTGCCACTCTTGCGCGAGTTGTACGATCGCCTCCAGTGGTCGGCGGGACATAGCATCGGCCACGATATTCTGTTTCCCTCGACGATATTGGATGTCGAACTGATACTGCTGTAGTTCGAGTTCCCATCTTGCAATCCTTCCTCTCGGGTTGTCGATGCTGTTGAGCCACTTCAGCGCGAGATGGTCAGTGACTATGTCGAAGCAGTAGCCTTTTTAGATAGCAATGTAGCTTGCGAATAGCCCAGACTATTGTCAGACACTCCTTGTCCGTGGCTGAATAATTCTCTTCCGCTTTGACCAGTCGTCGGCTGACGTAGGTGATCACTCGTTCAGCTCCTTGGTGTTGCTGGGTCAATACGGCTCCGAGTCCACAGTCCCTTACGTCGGTTTGAAGTACGAACTTTTCGTTGAAGTCCGGACAAGCAAGAACTGGTGCTTCAGCTAACCGGGTCTTGAGCTCGTCGAATGCCGTTTGCTGCTCGGTCTTCCATTCCCATTTGTGGTCTTTCTTCAGCAGAGTCGACATGGGCTTAACGATGGCTGCAAAATTTGGGACGAAACGGCGTTACCAGGAAGCGATCCCTAAACATCGCCTAAGCTCGCAACAAGTGTCTATTGGTTGTAGTTCTCAGACGGCCGCGATCTTTTCCGGATCTGTGTGTATTCCTTCTCCACTGATGACATGACGCAGATAGACGAGGCTGCGGCAAAAGAACTTGCATTTTGCTCGGTTCAGTCATAGATTAGCTTGCCGTAGTCTGCTGAGAACTGCTCCTAGGTTGCGCACGTGCTCCTCCAAAGTTATTCCGCTCACAATGATGTCATAAATAGGCGAATGCGAATGGTTCCATGTCGGGCCCGATAACGCTTTCATCACTTTCCAGTGGAACAAGCCTCGTCCGGGTACTGTGAAGACGGTGTTGCCTGTAGCCACTCTTTAAGTCCAGCGTCGAGGTATATCTTGCGTTGCGTAGCCGCTCCAGAATGTGGTGGATCCTTGGTAGTGGGTACGCATCCGGGATGAAGTTTGCGTTTAGGTGCCGATAGTCGATGCACATCCTGACATCGCCTGTCTTTTTTCCCACCAGCACTGTGGGCGCGCTATTCGGGCTTTTTGAGGGTTATATACAGTCGTTCTTTAGTGGCTCGTGGACTTGCTGGTCGATGACTTGCTGCATGGCCGGATTCTTCGGGTAATACCTTTGCTTGATGGGACGGTCATCATTCAATGTGATCACGTGCTCTGCTCTGTGCGAAAGAGTCTTTGTTCACAATACTAAAAGGTGACCGCCTTTGGGTCTTGAGGATCTCTAGTGAGATTGCCCCCGAAAGGGTCTTTGTCTACAATACTTGAGGTGCCCACCTTTGGGTCTTGAGGATCTCTGGTGAGATTGCCCCCGAAAGGGTCTTTGTCTACAATACTTGAGGTGCCCACCTTTGGGTCTTGAGGATCTCTGGTGAGATTGCCCCCGAAAGGGTCTTTGTCTACAATACTTGAGGTGCCCACCTTTGGGTCTTGAGGATCTCTGGTGAGATTGCCCCCGAAAGGGTCTTTGTTCACAATACTTGAGGTGCCCGCGTTTGGGTCTTGTTGATCTAACTTTCGGCTCTCTGAGCCAGGGCAGCGCTTCCCTGCTGTGGTTCCCCCGAAGGGGTGCCCTTCATTGCTTGAGGTGCCCGCGTTTGGGCAGCGTTTCCCTGCTGTGGTTCCCCCGAAGGGGAGCTCTTCCTTGCTTGAGGTGCCCGCGTTTGGGTCTTCGTTGATTTCCAGTGTCGTAGCTGCCTTGGGGAAAATAGCGGATCCCGGTGGTGGTTCCCCCGAAGGTGAATGGACGTTGAGATGGCTCGCCATCTTCAAGTGGCCCATATGAACACCGCCGAAATCGCTCTGGTTCCTCTGGCGTCATCTTCGTAGCGTGCGTCTCGTGCACCGCCTGGGTTTCTGGTGTGCGTGGTTCGTGTCATCCGTCCGTAAATCCTGGCTCGCCGTGGTGGCGCGAATGGTATTTCGATGACCTGTGGGAGTCTGTAAGCAAGCTACAGTTAGCTGAAGTTGTATGTGGTCACAGTGTAGTGTGGCTTGGATAGCGCACAGGAAATCGATGCCCAACATCACATCGTCGACGACAGTTGGATATAGTATAAATGGTATGCAAGCATACTTTTCTCAAAGTTGCACCGTCGCAATGAGCGCCTTGCAGACAGTGGCGCGACTTCCATCCGCCATGCTGACTTTGGCTCGAACACCTCGAAGCTGGTTGTGGTTGATTTGCATCGCCGCATTCTCACTGATAAAGCTCCTTGTGGCTCCAGTATCTATCGTAGCTTGTCTCACTTGTCCCTCGATCTTGACCTGGGCTACGATGCGCGACTTCTCCACTCGGATGGTCTAACTGGCGCAGGTAAGGCCGCTGTCCGTTTCCCGAGGTCAAGCCGCAGCACTCCGTGGTTCTGATGCTGCTGCTTCGTTCCTGTTGGTATGCACAGGAGGCTCCAGTTCCGGAGGCCCACTGCGATGGCCCTGGCGTTCACGATACCTGACGAATTTAAGGTCCGTGGCCAATTGTGTCAGCTGTGCCAGCGTGAATGCTTTGTGCCGGCGAATATAAAGCTGAAATTCCGGTAGCAAGTTCTCGTAGGCGCGCTCCAGCTCCTGCGATCCGGAGTAGCTTGCTCGTTTCATGAGCAACCTCAGCTCCACAATGAACGCCTTGAAAGTTTCTCCCGGCCTCTGTTGTCGTGCTTGTATCTGGTCCTCTAGCCGCTGAAAGTAACGAGGTGGTAAGTAAAAGTCTAAGAGCTTCCTCTTGAATGTGACCCAAGATACTCCTTGCAATCGACTGACGCGGAACCAATCGCTAGCGTTTCCAGCGAACAATTCCGGAATGCCTTGCGACAGGTGGGTAAAGTCGATTAGGTGAGCGGCTGCGCGTTCTGAAAGAAACTTAAGGGATCCGATTGCCCGTTGAAACTAATCCCCATCGGTGCGCTTTCTCTGCGATGGTACGATATGGTGTTTCTGTGCGGCTCACAGCCTGCGTTGCCGGTGAATTGCTACGGTTTCCCCGAGAAGGGCGACTGCTGGTAGTTGCTCGTCCGGTCCAGTCACGACAACTTCTGGTACACCTCGGTCCCTACGGTCTGGGGAAACGGAGCGTGATCGGACCTTGGAGTCACTTTGATCAGATCCTGAAGCATCAGCATACTGTTGGTCCAGTTCAGTCAAACGCTGGTTCACTCGCTCGGCATCGTTGCTAAGAGAGACGAAAGTAGCGACACGTGTACGGAGTTTTGCCACGGAACCTTCCGGGTCGAGGCCAAATTCAGTTGCCATCTTCACCAACTCTTCCTTGCGTCGGTGGTACACCCAGCTGACGGTAAACATTTCGCAACTTGTGGCAAGTGTAAGCAGCGAGCGCGTCTGCAGAAAAATTATTTTCGAATATTCACGGCCGATGAGGCTTGATTGATAGATTTCCGACTGGAATTTGCACGTGTCTTAGTAGAAAAATGATTTTGCCTGCACGCGGTAGCAGAGAACTGAGTGTGTCTTGTTAATTTCAACTCCGTAACAGTGGACGCGAAAATTGATTTAAAATGGTCACGATGTCTTTGAGGGCTTGAGAAAGTGTGTAGCAGGACCGACTTATAATTTTTATTCACGTTGTAAACTCTTGCTTGGCTTCAGAATATTTTCCGAAAAAAATTAATTGTTCGCGTTGAAGGCTCGTTGTTAATTGTAGTTTGTTTTCAAGATTTTTTTCGAAAATAAACTGATCGCGTTGACGGCTCTTAGCTGACTGTTGTTTGGTTTCAGGATATTTTCTAAGATTAACTTCTCGCGTTGAAGACGCGTTGCTGATTGTTGTTGGGTTTCTGGATATTTTGCGAAAATTAACTGATCGCGTTGATGGCTCGTAGCTGACTGTTGTTTGGTTTCAGGATATTTTGCGAAAATAAACCGATCGCGTTGAAGGATCGTATCTGACTGTTGTTTGGTTTCAAGATATTTTGCGAAAATAAACTGATCGCGTTGAAGGCTCGTAGCTGACTCCTCGACTGTGAGCGACAGCCTTCTGTATGAATCCCTCGATGCACGCTGCTGGCGTTGGCAGAGACGTTTTGTCGCGCTGCTTTCGACTGCACCGCGCCGGTACCCGCTTGTAGCCGCAAGCTTGTGGCTGCTCCCCGCGCACGAGGCGCAGAACCCGCGTGTGGAATTCTGCCCGCGCTCGTGGCGCCAGAGCCAGCTTGTAGCGCTGCCCGCCCTTGTAGCGACAGAGCTAGCTTGTGGTTCGGCCCGCGGTTGCGTTTTGTCGCTCTGCTTCTGACTTCTCTCCCGTTCTCGCGTGTTCTGCATGCAACAAAAATATATCCTGCCAAGCCGCGAACGAAGCCAAAAAAACTCAGCGCTCTGCTACTAGCCGTGAATGAGAAAACAAATTTTGTCTCTAAAAAAAATGGCAAGGCGCTTCTAACTCGTGCTCTATTTTTAGGTTATGTTGTTTTCCTTCGGCTGGTTTTAAATTTTTATGCACCTGCATATATGTGTGGGTGGGTGAAAAATAAAACCACAGGGTATCATTTACCCTAATATATAAAAAAATTGTCAAGGTATATCGAGAGGTTCCTACGTTTTGTTTTTTAAACTATGCTTGTTTTGTTCCACTACCAAAAACAAAACAATGCTGAAAAGTAAATTTTTATTTAGATATGTATGTTTTTCTAACTACAGTTTACGATATATATATATAAAAAAAAATTGTGTGTATAATAAAAGAAACTGGGTTGTATATATGTAGAAAAAACTGCGTTGCTTCTGAGCTTTGTTTCGGTGGAACAAAGGATCTGCGGTCTGACTTTTCTGACGGGCTCAGTATGTTCAGGTTAAAGACAAACCTACACAATGTGGCGAGGAACTAGCTTAGGGAACATATGACCTGCCGATCCGAATGCTCAAGGTGTTATTTTCTGCTAATGCAGACGAAAACAAATGCCAA
Organism: Drosophila rellima; assembly: GCA_035043635.1. Taxonomy (NCBI): domain Eukaryota; kingdom Metazoa; phylum Arthropoda; class Insecta; order Diptera; family Drosophilidae; genus Drosophila; species Drosophila rellima. Next base: position 24,054 of record JAWNMV010000575.1, read on the forward strand.
CAATTTTCTCCAGACGTCCCTGCTCGGGCGCTGTCTGTAAAGAAGTTTCTTAGCCAGGGTCGGCGTCTCAGTCCGCCCAGGGCAATTCTCAGAAAATTTGTAAAAATCTGGGGACGGCTGGAGTGAGCGTCGGGAGCGTCAGAGGGTATGCGGACGCTCTCGCACACGGATCGGCTGAAAATTTACCCCACGATGCGAGTCCACGGGTGAACCGAGAGAACGAGGAGAGCGACTCCCGAAACCCGTTGCGCGCTCTCGTCTCGTCTCCCGGATTCCCCGTTTCGGATTTGGTCACGGAGGTCCACCCGTTCCGATAACGCTGGGTGGAACACCTCGGAATGAAAAACGGAACTGACCAAGATTTCATTCCGCGGGTGTCTCAGCGTCATCTAGACCCGGCCGCCTGGTGCTAGTCCTGCGAATGGCAAACGGAACTGACCAAGATACCATTCGCAGGCCTGCTCCAGGTGTTTCCAAACCCGAGCACTGAGAAATATTCTCTAGACTGAAAAACGGAACTGACCAAAATTTCACTCCGGAGATTTCCTCTAGCGTCCAGGTCCGGTCGGTTCCAATGGACCACGTTTCTTCCGCCTAGTGCTCGCTGTGAGGTACCTGAAAGCTACCTGTAGAATTGCCACATTATTTAAGAAAAATTAATCAAACTCGCGACATCATTAACATTTTCCTTTTATTCAGACATATATTATTTTGGTCGCGCATTTCAGTAATAAATCCAAGTTGTTGCCCCCGTAGGCGGAGTCGAGAGAGAAGAAAAAGAAGAAGTGGCGGCCTGCTTACCCGCTGCTCTACCAGCTAACCGTACCAGTCGTACACGCTCACTCCACACAGACGCCTTAGGTATGGTCGTGTGTGTGACGCGCTGTGGGCTTCGATGTTGTTGTTGTCGCTGCCGGCTGGTTCGCCGAAACTGCACAAATAATGGCGCTCGCACATTCGCACACCACGCTGTTTGCTTGGCCGCGTGATATGGTGGTGTTGTTGTTGTTGCTGCCGGCTGGCTCTCCGAAGCGGTACAATAATGGTGCGCACACTCGCACGGAAACGCCGCTGATTTGGTCGCGTGGTTGACGCACTGTACGGTGGTGCTGTTGTCTTTGTTGTGGTTGCGGCCGGCTGGCTCGCCGCCGAAGTTGCACGCAGAAATGTGCGCACACACACACCACACTCCGCTCGTAGCTGCGTAGTAATCGAGAGAAAACGGCGGTGATATTTTATCGTTCTCCGTTGTCCTTTGCTTATTATTCACTATTTGTCTTGTCGCTTGGTTATTTTCCTCACTTGCACGTCGTTTTCGAGAAAAACTTTTCGTTGCCGATCCGCACTGCTCGAAGCCCGTCAGAAAAGTGAAGCTCACACGTTTTGCGGAAATGCCGCCTTGATTGCCGAAAACGAAAGCTCCAGCTCTTTTGGTTCGCGATCGGTGCTGAGTGAGCATTGACGTTCCGGTGCATCGTTCATTGGACCCCGATGAGCGAACGAAAAGAGTGTGACTTATTCCTTTGCGCATGTATGTGCGTCAAGATAGCAACGGTTCGCCAGCAACGAAAAACGGAGTCGGAACCAGTTATGAATTTTATCATTTTAAAATGTTTTTCGAAACTTAATCAATAAAGTAATGATGCAGAATTGTAGAAAATTGATTTATTTATAGTTTTTAGCAATATTATGGCAATATTAGACTTTAAACTGGGTGAAACAAGTGAAGATAAAAACTGAAAAAGATTACATTTTCACCATTTCTTAAATATCTAAGCTCAGGAAGGCTGCCCCCGAAAACCGCTTATACACGATTAAAGCGTGCAGTTTCACCTTTCTAATGATACAATTTTTAAAAAAAGTTTTCAGCCAAAGTTTGCTTGACAAAGCTCATTCGCAGTTTACAAAGATGAGTAGGAAAATATGAAAAATGTAAATTTCTCAAAAACTGTCTTATAGAAATTGATGACAGGCACCTCAAAATGTTTGTAAAATTGGGGCCTATATTCTCCCATATCATGCATCTGGGGGCAAGCAGTCAGAATTGAGTAAAAAGCTAGCAACGATTTTCTGTTTCATACGAAAAAGATGCCACATTTTTCGTCTATGTACAAATGCTGCCACATTGTTTCAGCCAAAATGGAGAATATACATAAATGTAAATTTCTCAAAAACTGTCTGATAGAAATTGATGACAGGCACCTTAAAATGTTTGTAAAATTGGGGCCTATATTCTCCCATACCGTGCATCTGGGGGCAAGCAGTCAGAATTGAGTAAAAAGCTAGCAACGAAAATAGTCAGGCAAATATAATCCGCTCCATATCGACGAGCTTTCTGTTGAGTAGTAGTTCAGATCACATTGGAGCTACCAGCTCGATTGAACTTGCTCGTGAACTTTTTGGGGTTAATTTACAATTAATTAATTTTCTAAAAAACTGTCTGATAACTTTCTCTAAATTTAATTGCAATAGCTTCACCAAACTTTTAGCTTTAATTTGTTATGTGCCGCGTTATGGGGCACCCTTCCTGAGAAAAGATATTAAGGTTTGATAACAAGACATATAGTTTGGCAGTACATTTTGTATGGGACTTTCACCGAGGTAGCTGCGCTCTTTCCAAAATATCTCAAAAACGTTCAGAAAACTTTTTTTAAAAATGGTATCATTAGAAAGGTGAAATTGCCCTCATTAATCGTGTATAAGCGGTTTTCGGGGGCAGCCCTCCTGTAGTATGTTGTATGCCAAATGAGCATATGCCCACAGTATTGTAGAGTATACAGTATAACAAGTGGTCATATGCCCAACTTAAAAGTAAGAGTAACAACTCATAACATAACGACACTTTATTGCTATGTTTATAAGTGCAGTAATAGGATCCGTCACTTATGCGAACTGGCCGCAGCGTGGGATCGCTAACGTAAACACTTTTCAAGATTGTGCCGTCTGTACATATGTATATACATGTCTATACATAGCCACATACGTACATACATACTGCAACTCTCTCTCTGCCGACGTTCTTAGCGGCAGAGCTATCTTATAATATTCTATGTAATAAGCCTCTGAATATAATTGAATAAAGGAGAACGAGCAGTCTCTTAAAAACCTATCTACCAACAAGACGTGTTCTTATTTGAAACATAAAATAACATTTAATATAACATGGCGACCGTGACAAGTGTCACGAACATGTTGAAGTAACATGTGAAATAGAAAAATCTATACAAACAAAAACCAACAAAAACTAAAAGTGCATTAAAAACTGAAAGTGCATTAAAAACTAAAAGTACATTAAAAACTAAAATTGCATTAAAAACTAAAAATTCATTAAAAACTACAACAACTGGAGGTGAAGCAGCGGCAGCAGCAATAACAATCATCAAGCATATACTAAAATTGGAACGATACAGAGAAGACTACCATGGATTAACATCATCGATTTTTAAAAAAAAAATATATATAAATACATTTAATACAATATAATATAATATATATATATTTTTTTAAAAAAAAAAACAAAAACAATTAATCCGAAATTCAAATTTAATGCTTTCAAATGCAATCTCAAAAGACGATAATATATTAGAAGTAGAAAATATGTTAGATCACGAATCGAAAGTAGCGGATTCAACCGCAAATGTAATTAATAATGTCGAAACTGTCTCAGTAGATTTAAAAGTAATAACGGTTATGCTTATAATAATTGTTGTTCTTTTATTAGCAAATGTACTAACTAAATTATATAAGTTGCACAATAAGTGCATAAAGAAAAGATATGCAAGTAGAGCAGGCAATTTAGAAATGATAAAATATGATAAGCATAATAAACGAAATCTATAATAAAGAACCAAATTTTACAATAAATGCATTACAAATATTGCAAAAACATCGCGAATTCATTAAAATAACTGAATTCGAAAACGAATACATAGAAACTTTTCAAAGTATTGCAAGCGCATTAATCGGTTGTTTCAAAACTGAAAAGGGCATGGTGTTGAGTACATTACCTTATGTAATGGTAAAAACTATCAGCGAAACACATGCAATACTAGGCACAGAAGCCATATTGTTACGGCGCATACACCGCTAAAAACTCCATTTTCTATTAAACAAAGGAATGGAATGCATTAGCGAAGAAAATAAATGAATATAAAGACAAATTCGAGAAATCATAGAAATGTATCAATTCTGACAAAACAATAAGATCAGATACGTTGATACATCACGCGCAAATATTAACAGCTCAATATAATAACATAGTAAAAACAATAAACCAAGTCAATGCTAAATTGACACAGGAACATGAAAATCAATGTCAGAAAATTATAAAAACTTTGAAAACAAGATTACATAATATTGGTATTAGACGGAGTATTGTAATAACAATCCCAGAAAATCCAAATCAGCTAGCTGAATTCGACGAGAATCAGTTACAAGATTTAGACGAGTCTAAACCAATAATCAATTCAGATAGTGATAGTGATATCGAAACGCTCCAGGAAAATACAGAAGTTACAATGACTAACCAAGTAGCCCTAGATAGGGAATACGTGAAACAGGTTTCCTCTTCAGTACCTGAATTTGATGGTAAAAAGCTATCATTAAACAGATTCCTAACTGCTTTACGCATTGTGGAAAGAACTAAAGGCGACCAGGAGGATATAGCAGTTGAGGTTATTAAATCAAAGATAACCGGCACAATTCTGTACAAAGTACAAAATTAATCTACTATATCCGGAATAATAAACAAGCTTAAAGATAACGTAAAAGGAGAATCTCCCGACGTATTAAAAGCTAAATTGTTGAATATAAAGCAAAAAGGCAAAACTGCTTCCCAGAAATGGATAATTTGCGAAAGCAATTGGAGGCAGCCTTTATTGATGACGGCCTAGACCCAAACAATGCGGAAAAATTCTCAACAAACGAGTCTATTTCTGCAATGATTAAAAATTGTGAGCACGAGAAACTGAAAGTAATACTGGAAGCTGGTAACTTAGTTACTTTCAATGATGTAATGGGTAAATATATCCATTGCAGCACAGAAATGACTGGAAGTGCAAGTACAGTATTGTTTCAGCGAGGCCGCAATAATAGAGGAGGTAGTTACCCACCGCAAAGAGGTAGAGGCAATGGCCGCGGTAACTACAATTCCTATAACAACAACAATAACAGCAACAACAATAGAGGTGAACGAGGTTATAACCGAGGTAGGAATAATTCCAACCGAGGCAACAACCAAAATGGAAATCATTATAACAATAACAATAATGTCCGAGTTGTCCAAGATACTTCGGGAAACTCGCAGACACCTCCAGATACTCAGGGTAAAATAGTAAAATATATACTGTTAACTTAAGTCTCAACAATTTCGTATCATTCAAAAATGTTGCAACGAATAAAAAGATAACATTTTTGATTGATACAGGTACAGATATTTCAATTATAAAAGAAAATTCTGATGTCTTTCATGACATCCAAATCAATAAAACTATAGACATTAGAGGCATAGGAGAAGGAGTAATAAACTCCAAAGGACTAGTCTCAATCGAACTACAAACAGACAAATACATTATTCCATATAAATTTCATCTGCTTCATTCAGATTTCGCAATCCCTTGCGATGGAATTATAGGATTAGATTTTATAAAAAAATTTAATTGCCAATTAGATTACAATAGTTCTGAGGATTGGTTAATAATTAGACCGCACAACCTAAAGTATCCTATTTATGTTCCAATAACATTTAGTTCTGGTACTAATTCAACACTTCTACCAGCAAGATCCCAAGTGATACGCAAAATAGAGTTGTCCTCAGCAGAAGAAAATATTTTAATTCCCAATCAGGAAATTAAACCGGGTGTTTATGTTGCAAACACGATTGCAACAGCCCAGAATGCTTTTGTCCGATTCTTAAATACAACAGATACATGCCAAATAGTAGACATTAATAACATAAAATTTAAATCACTTTCGAACTACGATGTAGTTCAAAATCTAAAAGACAATAGAAAAGAGTCTGTAATTAATAAATTAAAGAAAAATTTTCCAACTTTGTTTAAGAAACTACTTGAAGAAATATGCACCCAGTATAGTGATGTGTTCGGACTTGAAACCGAACCAATCACAACAAAAATTGAGACTTAAGGATGATGAACCAGTATATGTTAAAAATTATCGATGTCCGCATAGCCAAATAGAAGAAATCCCGCATCAAGTTGGAAAGTTAATTGAACAAAATATTGTTGAACCGTCTGTTTCACCCTATAAAAGCCCACTATTATTAGTTCCAAAGAAATCCCTTCCGGGTTCTTCAGAAAAAAAATGGCGATTAGTAATTGACTATCGCCAAATAAATAAAAAATTGCTGTCCGATAAATTTCCACTCCCCAGAATTGACGATATTCTTGATCAATTGGGTCGAGCTAAATATTTTTCATGCCTTGATCTAATGTCAGGCTTCCACCAAATTGAGCTTGAGGAAAACTCAAGAAATATAACGTCTTTTTTAACAAGCAATGGTTCATATCGCTTCACGCGATTACCATTTGGTTTAAAAATAGCGCCTAATTCATTTCAGAGAATGATGACAATAGCATTCTCAGGCCTTGAGCCTTCACAAGCTTTCCTTTACATGGATGATTTAATCGTTATTGGTTGTTCTGAACAACATATGATTAAAAACTTAACAGATGTTTTCAAACTTTGTAGAAAACACAATTTGAAATTACATCCAGAAAAATGTTTATTTTTTATGCACGAGGTGACGTTTTTAGGTCACAGATGCACAGATAAAGGAATCTTACCATACGATAAAAAATTTGATGTTATCAATAACTATCCAGTCCCTACAGACGCAGACAGTGCTAGAAGATTCGTTGCATTTTGCAATTATTATAGACGTTTTATTAAAAACTTCGCCGAATATTCACGGCACATAACAAGATTAGGTAAAAAGAATGTCCCATTTGAATGGACAACGGAATGTGAAAAAGCATTCCAGTATCTAAAAAATCAACTTGTTCAACCAAATTTATTACAGTACCCAGATTTTAGCAAAGAATTTTGCATAATCAGAGATGCAAGCAAGCAAGCATGTGGAGCTGTTTTAACTCAAAACTATAATGGACTCCAACTCCCAGTTGCATATGCATCAAGAGCATTCACTAAAGGTGAAAGCAATAAGAGTACAACAGAACAAGAACTAGCAGCAATACATTGGGCAATAACACATTTTCGACCATATATATATGGCAAACATTTTACAGTAAAAACTGATCACAGACCTTTAACATATTTGTTTTCTATGATAAACCCAAGTTCAAAATTAACACGCATGCGACTCGAATTAGAAGAATATGATTTTACGGTAGAGTATCTGAGAGGGAAAGATAATTTCGTGGCAGACGCCCTGTCAAGGATAACAATATCCGACTTAATTGACATGAACAGAAAAGCCAAAGCAAAGTCTTGAAAAAGCTTCTAAGCCCAACGTATACGAAGTCATCACAAATGACGAGGTACGAAAAATAGTGACCTTGCGAATAACAGATTCCACATGTTTATTGAAACATGGAAAAACAGTTATAGCAAGAATTAATGTTAGCGATTTGTACTCCAATGGAATTCTCGACTTAGGTCAGTTTTTCCAAAGGCTTGAATGGCAAGCCGGTGTATCTAAAATCAGCCAACTAAAAGTGGCACCGAGCGAAAAGATCTTTGAATCAATTTCAATAGATACTTTCAAAAACATGGGCAATAAAAATTTAAAATCATTATGGTTACAGTATTTCGTGTATTGTTTTAACACAAAACCATCAGTAACTCATAATTATTGTCCATATGAACTAGTATTTGGTAGACAAAATAGCTTACCAATACAATTTAATAGCGTAAATACATTGGAACCTATATATAACATTGAAGATTATTCTAAAGAAGTTAAGTTTAGGCTAGAAAACGCATATAAGAGAGCTTGAATACTTTTAGAAAAAAATAAAATTAAGCAAAAAGAAATAAATGATAAGAAAGTATTAGATTTTAAAATAGAAATAGGAGACCAAGTTTACTTAAGGAATGAAACAGGTCATAAATTAGAATCTTCTTATATAGGACCATTTGAGGTCATTAGTATAGAAAAGAATAATAATATATCTATAAAGAATAAGAAAAATAAGGAACAGAAAGTTCATAAGGATAGGCTAAAAAAGATTAATAAATAAAAAAAAAAATGAAACAAAAAAAAATAGAAAAAAGAATATTTATATATCTGCATATATTTCGAAATTCAAAAAGAAATAAGAAATAAATGATAAGAAAGTATTAGATATTAAAATAGAAATAGGAGACCAAGTTTACTTAAGGAATGAAACAGGTAATAAATTAGAATCTTCTTATATAGGACCATTTGAGGTCATTAGTATAGAAAAGAATAATAATATATCTATATAGAATACGAAAAATAAGGAACAGAAAGTTCATAAGGATAGGCTAAAAAAGATTAATAAATAAAAAAAAAATTAAACAAAAAAAAAAATAGAAAAAAAGAATATTTATATATCTCCATATATTTCGAAATTCAAAAAGAAATAAGAAATAAATGATAAGAAAGTATTAGATATTAAAATAGAAATAGGAGACCAAGTTTACTTAAGGAATGAAACAGGTCATAAATTAGAATCTTCTTATATAGGACCCTTTGAGGTCATTAGTATAGAAAAGAATAATAATATAATTATAAAGAATAAGAAAAATAAGGAACAGAAAGTTCATAAGGATAGGCCAAAAAGATTAATAATGAAAAAAAAAAAATGAAACAAAAAAAAAATAGAAAAAAATAATATTTATATATCTGCATATATTTCGAAATTCAAAAAAAATAATACTTATACATAATTTTTAAATTAAATAACTACATAATATTACGTTATTTCTTTAAAAAGGGAGGTGTAGTATGTTGTATGCCAAATGAGCATATGCCCACAGTATTGTAGAGTATACAGTATAACAAGTGGTCATATGCCCAACTTAAAAGTAAGAGTAACAACTCATAACATAACGACACTTTGTTGCTATGTTTATAAGTGCAGTAATAGGATCCGTCACTTATGCGGACTGGCCGCAGCGTGGGATCGCTAAGGTAAACACTTTTCAAGTATGTGCCGTATGTACATATATACATGTCTATACATAGCCACATACGTACATACATACTGCAACTCTCTCTCTGACGACGTTCTTAGCGGCAGAGCTATCTTATAATATTCTATGTAATAAGCGTCTGAATATAATTGAATAAAGGAGAACGAGCAGTCTCTTAAAAACCTATCTACCAACAAGACGTGTTCTTATTTGAAACATAAAATAACATTTAATATAACACTCCTGAGCTTAAATATTTAAGAAAGGGTGAAAATGGAATCTTTTCAAGTTTTTATATTCACTTGTTTCACCCAGTTGAAAGTCTAAAATTGCCATAATATTGCTAAAAACTATAAATAAATCAATTTTCTACAATTCTGCATCATTACTTAAAAATGATAAAATTCATAACTGGTTTCGACTCATGAACCAAGTACCGTTTTTCGTTGCTGGCGAACCGTTGCTATCTTGACGCACATTTGCGCTGCTCCTTTTCGGGATCTGCTCGTGAGCGGAACGTGTGTACTTCATAAACGTTCTTCTGAGTGAAAGGAGCTAAATGAACGGGCGACCTTCATTGGTCTCGTTCCGGGATTGGTTCCGCGTCAGTCGATTGCAAGGAGTATCTTGGGTCACATTCAAGAGGAAGCTCTTAGACTTTTACTTAACACCTCGTTACTTTCAGCGGCTAGAGGACCAGATACAAGCACGACAACAGAGGCCGGGAGAAACTTTCAAGGCGTTCATTGTGGAGCTGAGGTTGCTCATGAAACGAGCAAGCTACTCCGGATCGCAGGAGCTGGAGCGCGCCTACGAGAACTTGCTACCGGAATTTCAGCTTTACATTCGCCGGCACAAAGCATTCACGCTGGCACAGCTGACACAATTGGCCACGGACTTTAAAGTCGTCAGGTATCGTGAACGCCAGGGCCATCGCAGTGGGCCTCCGGAACTGGAACCTCCTGTGCATAACAACAGGAACGAAGCAGCAGCTGTACCGAAGCACCGAAATCCCTTCCGGGACAACCAGATAAACACTCACCTTTCAGGAAGAGACCCTACCGTCAGCCGGATGATGCAGGAGACAGAACCAGCCATTGACGTGCAGCGGGTTTGCAGGCGCTGCGGTGAAATTGGCCACCTGTCTCGAGACTGCCGCAATCGGCAAATTATACTATTGCTGGAGTTGCGGAAAACGAGGCATTAGAACCACGGATTGCTGCGGCTTGACATCGGGAAACGGACACCGCCGGGCAGTCCCGGTGATAAGCGAGATCATCCGAGTGGAGAAAGCGCGCATCGTAGCCCAGGTCAAGATCGAGAGGCAAGTGAGACAACCTACGATAGATACAGGAGCCACAAGGAGCTTTATCAGTGAGAATGCGGCGACGCAAATCAACCGCAACCAGCTTCGGGATGTTCGAGCCAAAGTCAGCATGGCGGATGGAAGTCGCGCCACTGTCCGCAAGGCACTCGTTGCGACGGTGCAACTTGGAGAAAAGTATGCTTGCATACCATTTCTAGTATTGCCAACAGTCGTCGACGATGTGATTTTGGGCATCGATTTCCTGTGTGATGTCCAAGCGACACTACATTGTGGCCACATACAACTTCAGCTAACTGTAGCTTGCTTAAAGAATCCCACAGGTCGTCGGAATACCATTCGCGCCACTACGGCTAGCCAGGATTTACTTCCCGGATGGAACACGACGCCTAGCAACATAACCGAGGCAAGAACCACTCACACCAGAACCACAGGCGGTGCTCGAGATGCACGCGCCTATCCTGAGACGACCACAGACGGTGTCGGAGACGAACGCGCCCTTACGAAGATGACGCCAGAGGAGCCAGAGCGATTTCGGTGGTGTTCATGTGGGCCACTTGAAGATGACGAGCCATCTCAACGTCCGCTCCCCTTCGTTGGAGCCACCACCGGCATCCGCTACTGCCCCAAAGCGGCTTCAACACTGGAAATCAAGACCCAAACGCGGGCACCTCAAGCAAGGAAGAGCACCCCTTCGGGGGAACCACAGCAGGGAAACGCTGCCCTGACTCGGAGAGCCGAAAGCTAGATCATCAAGACCCAAACGCGGGCACCTTAAGTATTGTGAACAAAGACCCATTCGGGGGCACCAACAGATCGATGAGAGCGACCACGATGGGAAAAGATGACACATTGATGACCAGAAGACCGAAGAAGACCACGAGACGCGTTCGACCGATGGATTCGCTTCCAACAGGTCAGGTTCACGAGAGCCACTTGAAAATGGCGAGTCATCTCAATGTCCTCTCCCCTTCGGAGGAGCCACGTCCGAGGTTTGCTCCGCAACAGTTCCTCAAGAAACGGAGCCTCATGTCAATGAAGCCGATGACCAGGCAAAATTCCGGATGAGGAGCCCGATCTGGAGCCGTGGGTACGATAGTTCCTTGAACAGGAATTAACTCAGTTCGAAACACTGGCCGGAGTCACGCACATAGCGGAGCACGTGATCACCATCAGGAATGACCATCCCATCAAGCAAAGGTATTACCTGAAGAATCCGGCCATGCAGCAAGTCATCGATAATCAAGTCAACGAGTTACTGAAGAACGACTGCATAGAACCCTTCAAAAGCCCGCCCATAGTACTAGTTGGCAAGAAGACTCACCATATCAGGATGTGCATCGACTATTGATAGCTAAACGCAAACTCCATCCCGGATGCGTACCCACTACCATGGATCCACCACAATCGGCTACGGCTTCGTAACGCAAGATACATCTCGACGCTGGACTTAAAGAGTGGCTACTGGCAATTCGCCATCGCGCGCGGCAGCCCCGAATACACCGCCATCACGGTACCCGGACGAGGTTTGTTCCACTGGAAAGTGATGCCGTTCGGTTTTCATTCGGCCCCCGCTACCTTCTAGAGAGCACTGGATAGCGTTATCGGACTCAACATGAAACCGTTCGAATTCGCCTATTTAGATGACATCATTGTGAGCGGAACAACATTGGAGGAGCACGTGCGCAACCTAGGAGAGGTTCTAAGCAGACTACGGCGAGCTTATCTTTGACTGAACCGAGCAAAATGCAAGTTCTCTCGCCGCAGCCTCGTCTATCTGCGTCATGTCATCAGTGGAGAAGGAATACACACAGATCCGGAAAAGATCGCGGCCGTCTGAGAACTACAACCAATAGACACTTGTTGCGAGCTTAGGCGATGTTTAGGGATCGCTTCCTGGTAACGCCGTTTCGTCCCAAATTTTGCAGCCATCGTTAAGCCCATGTCGACTCTGCTGAAGAAAGACCACAAATGGGAATGGAAGACCGAGCAGCAAACGGCATTCGACGAGCTCAAGACCCGGTTAGCTGAAGCACCAGTTCTTGCTTGTCCGGACTTCAACGAAAAGTTCGTACTTCAAACCGACGTAAGTGACTGTGGACTCGGAGCCATATTGACCCAGCAACACCAAGGAGCTGAACGAGTGATCACCTACGTCAGCCGACGACTGGTCAAAGCGGAAGAGAATTATTCAGCCACGGAGAAGGAGTGTCTGACAATAGTCTGGGCTATTCGCAAGCTACATTGCTATCTAAAAAGGCTACTGCTTCGACATAGTCACTGACCATCTCGCGCTGAAGTGGCTCAACAGCATCGACAACCCGAGAGGAAGGATTGCAAGATGGGAACTCGAACTACAGCAGTATCAGTTCGACATCCAATATCGTCGAGGGAAACAGAATATCGTGGCCGATGCTATGTCCCGCCGACCACTGGAGGCGATCGTACAACTCGCGCAAGAGTGGCACCGAAGTGCCCCTGGATCGCTCGTCTGACGAAACGGATCCTTAAAGCCCCGGTACTCGAACTTTACCATTGAGGGAACTCAGGTGTACCGGCACCTTGGGCTCCGACCGGAGGATGAGGATTACGTGCCCTGGAAACTGTACGTTGCGTCCAACCACAGGTCCAGGGTTCTAGCCGAATGTCACGATCATCCGCCATCAGGACACTTGGACATCCGGAAGACCATAGCCCGGGTCAATAAGAGGTACTACTGGCCCGGCCTTTTTCGCGATGTAGCCCAGTACGTCAAACAGTTCGGGAACTGTCAAAAGTTTAAAGTGAGCCAACTGGAACCTGCAGGGAGGATGCTGACGAGGCAAGTGGACGAGCCCTTCGGAACACTTTGCTCAGATTTCATCGGACCGCTCCCACGCTCCAAACACGGAATTACCATGTTACTGGTGTTTTTCGATGCTTTCTCCAAATGGGTCGAGTTTATCCCATTGCGGAAAGCCACGTTCATTCCGAGGTGTTCCACCCAGCGTCATCGGAACAAGCTATTTAGGCTTGCTTGGTCAAAAATTTTCTCATTCATGGCTAGTAGCAGAGCGCTGAGTTTTTTTTTATCCGTTCGCCGCATGGCAGGACACATTTTTTTGTTGCTTGCAGAACACGCGAGAACGGGAGAGGAAACAGAAGCAGAGCGATAAAACGCAACCGCGGGCCGAACCACAAGCTAGCTCTGTCGCTACAAGGGCGGGCAGCGCTACAAGATTGCTCTGGCGCCACGAGCGCATGCAGAATTCCCTGGCTCAGAGAGCCGAAAGTTAGATCAACAAGACCCAAACGCGGGCACCTTAAGTATTGTGAACAAAGACCCTTTCGGGGGGGATCGCTCGCCTCACAAAGCGGATCCTGGAAACTGTGTGTCGCGTCCGACCACAGGTCCAGGGTACTAGCCGAATGTCACGATCATCCGACAGCCGGACACTTAGGCATCCAGAAGACCATAGCCCGGGTCAATCAGAGGAACTACTGGCCCGGCCTTTTCCGCGATGTAGCCCGGTACGTCAAACAGTGCGAGAACTGTCAGAAGTTTAAGGTGAGCCAACTGAAGCCTGCAGGAAGAATGCTGACGAGGCAAGTGGACGAGCCTTTCGGAACGCTTTGCTCAGATTTCATCGGATCGCTCCCACGCTTCAAGCACGGAATTACCACGTTACTGGTGTTTTTGATGCTTTCACCAAATGGGTCGAGTTAATTGGGGAAAGCCACGTCCGCGCATTTGGAGCGAGCATTCCGGGAAAACATCCTCAGCCGTTTCGGAGTTCCACAACTTTTCGTATGCGACAACGGGACACAGTTCACGAGCCGATCATTCCGCTCTTTTTGTCAAACTGCAGGGATAGACCTGCAACACACAGCCCCGTACAGCCCACAGAAGAACCAGACCGAAAGAGCCAACAGCACCATCAAGATGATCAATGATAGCACAAAGCATACAGGGGAGCCAGAACACCTGGGACGAGCTCCTTCCAGAGATCATGCTAGCGATCAACACCAGCATATCAGACACTACAGGATTCAGCCAAGCATTTATAGTCCAAGGAAGAGAGCCTCGATTGCCCGGAGCGCTATATGATGAAGTCACCCCGGGGATTGGTCGAGACCCAGCCGAGCCGGACAAAAAGGCCCGACAGCTACAGGATATTTTTAGGATCGCCAAGGTTAATATACAACGAGCTACTACGGACCAAGCCAGACATAACAATTTTCGCCGTCGTGAGTGGCGCCCGGAATTACAAAGTCTCGTATTGGTCAAACAACATGTTCTGTCCAACGCCACTTAAGGATTCGCCGACAAATTGGCACCCAAATATGAAGGCCCCCAAACATTGTGCGAGTGGGCTCAACCCAACGCCGGGTCGCCAACCTGGCCGATCTCAAAGCTTCTCACGCTGACCTCATTCCTGCGGACCAAGTCCAGGACCAGGAAAACTAACTAATTCTACGTCTATAACTAATACCTACGTCTAGAATTATTACTACGTCTTTAATACTACGTCTCCAATTAATACTACGTCGCGATCTATCCTAGGAATGGTGCGTAAATTCACGGCTAATCCTTTTTGTCTTCCTTCCACATTTCTCAGTAACATGGCCCACAGGCCACCACCCGACGAACCTTCTGAGGCCGAGGGGATCGTCCTGGGAGAGCGCGCGGGGCATAGTGGCCAGTACCCCGACGGCCCCACTCGAATGCGAGCTTGGTACACTCGCCGTACAATTCGGAGGACAGCAGGGTCACCCCGTTGCGTATTGACCCGCCGGGGATGGTCATCCAGGAGGGAGGCTACTCAGGGGATAGCATGTCGGAACCCGGCGAGGCCAGACGCGTTTGACAGCGATTGGCGATTCAGCCACCATCGGCGCAGTTTTCGCGGCAGAACTTGCCGATCCCGAGTCAGACAGCGACGAAATGCCACTCCTGTACGATGACGAGTATGAGGAAGTGTTGGCCGCAGCAGGAGACGTAGAGTTTGAGGGAGAATTGCCTTGGGAGCAAGTAGATTGAGTGGAGGCTTCTGCTGGATGGCGCCTTCTCGGTTTGGGACATATGGTCCCAGCCGTCGTGCTGAACGCAGTCGCAGGCGCCCTTCCCAAAGCTCGGGCAGAAGAGCCCAAGAAATTTACGCAAGGAATAAGTCGCACTCTTTTCGTTCGATCATCTGGTTCAAACGAACGATACACCGGAGCGTGAACGCTCACTCAGTGCCGATCGCGAACCGAAAGAGCTGGAGCATTCGTTTGCGGCAATCATGGCGGCATTTCCGCAAAACGTGCGAAGGTCACTTTTCAACACTTTTCAACAACACCACCATACCTCGCGTCCGCTACGCGGCCAAATTCAACAGCGTGGTGTGCAAGTGTGCAAGCACCATAATTTGTGCAGTTTCGGCGAACCAGCCGGCAGCGACAACAACAGCGAGGCCCCCCAACGCTTCACCCACGCGACCAGACCTCAAGCGCCTGTGCGGAGTGAGCGTGTACAACTGGTACTGATAATTGGTAGAGCAGCGGATAAGCAGGCTTTGACCGCCACTTCTTTTTCTCTCGGCTCCACCTATGGGGCAACAATTTGAATTTATTACTGGCATACGCGACCAAAAATAAAAGTGAATAAAAGGAAAATTATAACGATTTCGCGAGATTTATTAATTTTCCTTAAATAATGTGGTAACTTTACAGGTAGCTTTCAGGTAAGACGCAGCGAGCCCTAGGAGGAAGAAACGTGGTCCATTGGAACCGGCCGGACCTGGACGTTGGAGGAAATCTCCAGAGTGAAATTTTGGTTTTTCCGTCTTTCATTCTAGAGAATATTCCTCAGAGCTCGGGTCTGGAAACACCTGGAGCAGGCCTGCGAATGGAATCTTGGTCAGTTCCGTTTTTCATTCGCAGGACTAGCACCAGGCGGCCGGGTCTAGATGACGCTGAGACACCCGCGGAATAAAATCTTGGTCAGTGCCATTTTTCATTCCGAGGTGTTCCACCCAGCGTCATCGGAACGGGTGGACCTCCGTGACCAAATCCGAAACGGGGAATCCGGGAGACGAGACGAGAGCGCGCAACGGGTTTCGGGAGTCGCTCTCCTCGTTCTCTCGGTTCACCCGTGGCCTCGCATCGTGGGGTAAATTTTCAGCCGATCCGTGTGCGAGAGCGTTCGCATACCCTCTGACGCTCCCGACGCTCACTCCAGCCGTCCCCAGATTTTTACAAATTTTCTGTGAATGGCCCTGGGCGGACTGAGACGCCGACCCTGGCTGAGAAACTTCTTTACAACATAATTATATTCAATATTTGTTGCAATTTATTTTAATTTAAGACGTGTTTACTTTTCCATAGTAAGTGCGTGGTCTCCGAGTATGCTCGACTGTAGTACCGCGAGCGAAGCGAGCGTAGTTCAGTCTTTCAAGACAATATCAAAAAAATTAAAATCTGCTTACTCCAATACAAACAACAAAACTAAACAAATATTTTAAATATTTGTGCATAATTTGACAATTTCCAGCCGCCAACCACCAATTCATTTTGCACTTGCGTCAAAAACAGTGATCGAAAAAAGCGGTCTACTATCGAAGTCGATACATCGATAGTGTAAAAATAAAATAAAAATTTGATATATCGATACTATCGTGAGTGTTCGACCCAGCTCTAATTGGCAGCACCGATGAACGGTTCAAATTGTCAAGCCCCGAAAAAGGAATAAGAAGAAATTAAGCAAAGATAAAGAGCGCAACCACGCTGTAATAAATAGACTTTCTAATTTTAATACAACGGAAAGCCCATGGAACGACAAGCCAAGCATTGACATATGCACAGGGTCTTTGAGAATTTTTGGAATAAGCTGGACCACCGTATGCACAAAACGCCAATATCGTCCTTATTAATGCTAAAGGAACGGCTTCAGAAAGAGTGGGCTAAAATTGGCAATGAGTACACTCAAAAAATGATAAAAAAAATATGCCAAAACGCCTAAGCAATACTATAAAAAATAATGGATATCAGACCAAATATTAGAATACATAAGATAACACCGATTACTAAAATAACAAATATTTTCGGCTTTTATTTTGTTTAGTTTCACCTCTTAGTTTGAAATAATATATTAATATATGGACCGCTCTGAAAAGGTAATACTACAAGCTTTAATCTACCATTTTCAAATTTTTGATTTTAGTTAGTTTTATACATTTTATTCGCGTTTGAAGTGGGGAAAAAAACCGAATATTAAAGATATCCACTGTTTGTTTATCACAGGTATGACACAACATAAATGGTCCTTTGAAGCCTACGACACGGCACATTGGAAAAACAATAGCTTTTTGACAATTCTAAGAAATTCGACTTTCATCAGAAGTGTATGTACCAGAGACCTGCACCAGTCACCGCAACTACAAGTACACCGCACACATACATGGTATTTTTCA
>JAWNMV010000576.1:0-78112 GCA_035043635.1 Drosophila rellima
CAGTTCCGCTGGGAACAGTTCCGGTGAGAACAGTTCCGCTGGGAACAGCTTTGACGGGATCGGTGGGGGGGGCAACGGCAGCAGCGGCTCTAATGGCGTTAGCGGCGGCCTGGGCCAATCTCGCATCGAGCTCGGCGCAAGCGGCGGCAGCAGCGTCAGAGGGCGGGGGGACAGCGGGGGGCTTCATGGAGCCGTCATTGGCCGCCAGCCGCTTCCCGTGGCGATCATCCTCGCTCGATGGCATCTCGGTCTCCGACCCGACCTGGATGCGAGCCCGTCCTCGCCCCTTGCGCCTCCCTTTCCGCTCCAGGGCTCCGGGGGCATCCGAGCCAGCCATGCTGGCGCTCTCAGCGCTGGCGACGCTAGCAGAGCGGCTCCGCGTAGGCGGCGCCATCTTGCCCAACGGCAGGTGCAGGTGCACTTAATAAATTAAATGCAGGCCGATCTGCACAAAACTGGCACAAAAACACACAAAACGGGCACTGCTTATCACAATTAACCGTTGGTTAACGAAAGTACCGTAATAAAGTTTGTTTACAATTTCGACTTGCTTATCGCGTTTACCGTAATAGCACGTGACAACTGCGATGCGCGCACTCGAAATATACGTCTGCTCGCGACGAACGTCAGAAACAAACTGAGTAGATAGGGACAGAACCAAAGGATCTCTCCGATTTATTTTACGTGGCGTCTTCCAACTGGGGATTACTACCACGGTATTCATATATGCAAGCATATAATACAGCGAGTCTGGTACAATGCGCCAACTAACGCCCCTCAGAGATGGATGCAGTGGCTTCCACCTCGTCGGTACCAATTTAAGTGCACACTATCGGTTGTACACCCCCCCTTGGTTTGGGGCGAAGCATCCAGCAGCTTCTCAAATCCACAAATTATATCGAAAAATGGCCTATCGATTGCGTTTGTGGACTGAGAGAACAGCTGATTCACAGTTCAGGAATATATTGCTGTCAATTATTTCGCGAGTGTCTATTGAAAAATGAAGCCATATACACAGCTGATTCGACAGAAAGACCACGCACGTTTTGAAATATGGTCACAAGTTTTAGGTACATGGTTACACTGCTTTGGTTATGTCCCATACACACGAAATAACCACCAAATACCTGACATACATTTTTTTGCGTGCTGGTGACAGGCCTTTACTTGTATGTATGTCGACCACTGACAATCTTCTTGGTGTCAGGTTGCAAACTGATCTTGACAGTTTTCAAACATGGTGTAAAGTAAACTTATTAAATCTTTATTGTAGTAAATGTTAAAATATGTCGTTTAGTTGGCGAACCCCTTTTTTACTTAATTATGTTCTTAATTGTAAACCACTCGAACGTATAATGTCGGTTACTGATTTGGATATTCTTCTAGATCCAAAGCTGAAGTTTGACAAGCATGTTGCTTCTATTGCTAATCGGGCCTTTGGCGTTTTAGGTTTCATAAAGCGTTGGTCGAAAGAATTTGACGATCTCTATATTACTAAATTGCTTTATACTTCACTTGTTCGACCTATTCTGGAATATGGGTCTTTTATATGGAATTCCCAATATAAGATTCATCAGGACAGAATAGAATCGGTACAAAACAATTTCTGATCTTCGCCCTCCGGGGTCTTAACTGGAATACTAACATTCGCTTGCCTTATTACCGAAGTAGACTTCTATTGTTAAATTTCCCATCTCTTTCTGATCGGAGAATAGTGCTTAGTGTAGTTTTTCTACATAAACTAATTAATGGTGAAATTGATTCGTCTGAATTTATCAGCCAAATTAGTTTTTCTGTCCCGATCAGAACTTTTAGAAACTTTCTTCCCCTTTCTCTTCACTCCTGTAGTACTTACTATGCTATCCCTAACCCTTTCCGAGTTCTGTGCTCTAATTATAACGATAAGTCTCATATTATGTGTAATACTTCTTTCATTCCTTCTCTTAAGGCTTTTATAATTTCCCATTTAGCTAGATTATAGTTAATTTAATGTTTTATCTATTTGAAACTAGATTTAGTACTATGTTTAACTGTCTTTGTCTGTTTGTCCGCGCGTCAACAAGCCCGTGCTTGGTGTCGTTTGGGCCACTTGGTTGTACTGCTCGTTTAGTACATCAACGTCCAAATAAATATATTTTAATGGACCCAGAGTTCTATTGTTACTATCTGGACCAATTTCCAAGCTTGAGACAGAAGTTTTATTTGGCTTTTTGGGTAAAATAACTTTCGTTGAGTGTAATTTTGAAAAACTAACAATGCCTCGCTTTCACTAACACTGTACGAGTTTTGCTCTACCTTACATTCATGTTAAGAGAGAGCTACTTATACATACTATGTACTAGGAAGACCACATACCGTGCAGTGTGTCCCACATGAATTAGATAAACTATGATTGGATACCTGGTCATTTGAAAATATCAGTATCAAATTAAACTGTTTACCTTACATGCAACTTATCTGGGTGATTGTGTGACAAGTGACAGCAAAATGCTAAGGCTGCTGACTATGCTGACATTTTCATAGCCCCACCAACATCACATAGCAAGTGAAAACAGACCCTTGCTTGGCCCAGGCACAGTACAAGTCAATTGCTTTGCCAACTTGACGCATAGTCTCTACGCCCTCTTTTGACTGGATAGACAGTTGTTCCTTTGATACAGCCAGTGTCAACGCCAGTGTCACTGCTACTCTGACTGCATCGCAGCTCAAATAATCCACCTTAGCAGAAATTTCAATAACAAAATTTGAACTGGGGGCATTGGTTGCGGTGCTTCGGCTTGATGTTGTACCAGTATGAAATATCTAAAAAAAAAACCTCTACGACGTAAAATTCTAGTGACAATAACATTTCTATGCCCCAAAATTTTAGATATTCTATTTTGGACGAACGATATCAAATTGAATGTATAACTTATTCTTTAAAAAATGGCATTCGGCACCTCCGCAGTGATAATGTTTAATATGTCCGGCACGAAAGACACTCAATATGCTGTCGGCCGATGCGTTTCAAAATCCCTTTTTTTGTCACTCGTACAGATTGTCGTGTATTTCCAACTCAATAAAACACGTGGTGTAAAACACTGAGTGTTAGGTTAGGTTAGAGAGGGTGCTGTATCGACGCACTTGGGCCCGGATAGGCCCATTGTGATCCCCCGGATCCGCGAATCCTTTCTGCCTGCGTGTAGATTTAAAAAACTGAGTCAGAAGGGAGACTGCATGAATTTGTCAATTTTGAGTGGTGACAATGCGGCAAGATCGCCTAGGTTGTTTAGGAAGGGTTTACCCAGAGCCAGGCAGGAGCAGAAGAAGTGCTGCGGAGATTCTTCTTCCTCATCATCTCTGCAGCTTCTGCAGAAATCATTGTAAGGAGAATTGAGTTTAAGGGCGTGAATGCCTACTAGTCAGGGAGCGTACGACAAGCGAGAAGTCGCTTCTGGTGAGATTACACAGAGCTAAGGTTCGAGCCTTGTCTATATGAGGCCGACTGGAGTGGTTTCCCATCGTGTGGAACTAATAAATTCTGATTTAGTGCGGAGCAAGAGCTTACAGGTCGCTAGAGGCATACTTGTATCCTCTTTATCCTGAAGGAGGATTTCAGTAGTGCCCCTTTTAGCCAACTTGTCTGCTATGATGTTACCTGAGATGTCCTGATGCCCAGGTACCCATATTAGGAATATATCGAAATGTTCTGCCATCTTATGCAGAGATTTGTGACATTTCGAAAACAAAATAGATTTGGTAGTGGTCGCTGCTAAGGACTTAATAGCCGCTTGACTGTCGCTATATATGTTTATAGGGCCAGAGGTGGCATTAGAGTTCTTGAGGATAGTGAAGACTTCTTCAATTGCTGAAATTTCGGGTTGGAAAGCTCTGTAGTGATCAAAAAGTCTGAAAGATTGATTTATGCCAAGTTGTAGAGAGTATACACCTCCTCCTACCTGGTGGTTTAGTTTAAAACCATCAGTGTAGAAAGTAGTCCGTTCTAGGTGGCATATCCTTATTGTGCAGAAGGATTGAGGAGTGACTTAATAAGTGGTTACTCCAATAGTCAGTGTCTCTACGATGAATAGCTGCCATGGTAGAGATTTCTACGCTACATTGTTGGATTGGCTGTATATTTAGAATGCGGTCAAGTACCTCACTTGGTGTCGTGTTCATGGCACCCGTGTTGCACTCTTCCGCCATTATCTAAATTTTGTTTAGGTGTTTTAAGGGTTTTTGGTTTTTCTGATAGGGCAGGCCACCAAACTAAGATCCCGTATAACAGGATGGGTCTGACTATAGCTATGTAGAGCCAGCGAAAGATAAACGGAGACATGCCCCATTTAATACCTATTGCCTTTCTACAGGTGTAGAGTGCGATTGTCGCTTTCCTACATCTTTCCGGTAAGTTTAGTTTCTATTTCAATTTCCTATCCAGTACTAATCCCAAGCAAAAAGCACTGTCGCTGAAGGATAAAACGAAATTTTTGAGTTTCGGGGGGATAAGAGAGGGGATCTTGTATCGTCTTGAAAAGAGGACAAGTTCAGGATTTACCTCTGGGCCGCTTTTATCGGCCCATGAGGCAAACCTATTTAGTTTGACCGGCATAAGATCGCATTAAGTCTGGGGATATTTCCCGGTGAAGATCACTGCAACGTCGTCTGCGTAGGCAACTATCTGGCATCCACCTCCCTCTATGTCACAAAGTAGTTTATTCACCACCAGGTTCCACAGAAGTGGCGTGAGCACCCCCTTGTACCTTGTGAGAGTCGAAAAGCCAAGTGTGGATGATCCAGCCCTGCATGTAAGCAATTGGCTGATTAATCCCACTAGCTTTCGATCCCCAGGTCCAACAGTGCTTCAGTAATCGCTAACGGGAAAACGTTGTTGAAAGCGCCCTCTATATCAAGAGAAGCAACGAAGGTGAATTCTTTGAGTGCGAGGGATTTCTCTATAGAAAGCATGCTGCGATTCTGATATAAGCTCCACGGGAATGGAGACCCTCAAATGAAAGGATAGAATGCGATAAAAAATTTAAGCAAGATGTCAGGCTGATCGGTCTGAAATCCTTTGTGGAAACGTGAGGCTTTTTCGGCCCTGGGTATAAAATCTACTTTCGAAAAACTCCATGGTTTTGGAATCTGGCCAGTCATAAAGATTTCAGTAAAAATTGGTTGGTGCCAATTTATTGCAATGTTGCCTGAATGCTGAAGGTGGGCAGGTGTGATACCATCAGGTCCGGGTCATTTAAACGGCTTAAAACTGTTGGTCGTATGCCATATAGCATGACAGTAACCTGATCGGAGCTGGCTGGAGTTTCAGGCTTACTGCCGTGTTGTCCTCATTACTTCAATTGTGGAGCAGAAATACACTTAAATGTTTTCGAGCAAGTATGCAGGTGCGAATGTTACCTTGTGCGTTAGTTACTATCAGCTTGTATTTGGGTTATCCTAGTCCAGAAACCTGTCCGCTCACCATCCAAGGCTCCTGGATAAGGAACACTTCAGTTCTGCCAGACGGAGTAAAAGGGCAGCAGATGCTGCTTTACAGTGGTTGAGGTTTATCTGCAGAATCTTTAGCGACATCTGTAGATTTTCCCTCCACCACTGTAATATTGCCATCCTCGTCGTAGGTTGTGATATCGGAGGTGGCCTCCTCACCCGTCTGCCAAAGATTGCGAAGGTCCTGCGTAATTGGGGACGCATCGGACACTTAGCCATCCATTTCAGGACGCTCGGAGGCTTCCAGCTCCGAGGTGATGTCCTCCTCGACTGGCTTGTCAGGAAAACACCCCGTTGCTGCATCCGATTTGAGGACGCGGATGAAGACAGAACTGAAGCCGAAGTTCAGTTCTCCTCCAGTCGTGTCTATGGGGGCCAGTGACTCCTTATTTAGGATTATCACCGCTTTGTTAGCCGGCCCTGGCATCTCCTCTATCTTGACCACTCGCCAGTCATGAGTGGGCAGGCTGGGATTGCAGCGCTGTATCATCTTGAACAGCTGCTCGGGGTCCCTGAAAGCTGATGGAACCCACATCCTTGCCCGTGGTCGGACTGGGACCTCGCTGCTTTCAACCGCTTCCGGTTTGGCGCCCGGGTAGACTTCACCTAAGTTGGCGACAGCTGCTTTGTACAGGTCTGCCGACCTGATGTCGTCGCAGGCTATAACCTCGACCGTGGCCTAGTACCATTCGACGTCCTTGCAGACGGGGGCGGTCCAGGCTCCTTCTCCAGCAGCTCGAAGCAGCGAGTGGCCAACGCCGACACCACCCACTCCCACTGGCTTCTTGGGATTCTCCCGTCCGGATTGCCTCGATCGAGAACTCCAATGAGGATCCTCTCCTTGGCAATCTGGGCGAAGGATCTTTCCTGCTGTACCCTTGATTTTTTGGCATTCGGTACGGGTGCCTCTTGGGAGCGCTGCCTCTTCGCTTGTGCCCTCGCTCTGGGTGCTTGGGCACTGAAGTCCGGGAGCACGCGTTTGGCCCATTCCACCTTTTTAAGCCAGACGGCTAACCGGTTGGATCCTGTGCTTTCGTTGTGCCGCTGGAGGATGCTTCCAGCGCTTCGCTTTTCCGTGAAGGGAAACTTCTTCACGGTGCTGGCTGTGGAAGCCTCCCCCATCGTTCCTGCACCAGACAGAGATTCAGCTGCGCTTTTAGCGCACTGCTTTGACTTCGTGGTAACAGGGGGTGGTAGGATGACTCCCTCTACTCCAAGGTCCGGGTGGAAAACGGGTTTGCTTGGACCAGCACCGTTTGCTCGATCGGTTGGCATGGTGACCATTTCCGACGCACAGTGCCGTAGACGAAATCACGTTGCAAAAATCAAAAATTTCATGTTCGCAAACGAAGTTTATAATAAACCCATTTTATAGAGAATTTATCAACGATTACAAATATGTAACCCTTAATAACATTTTTGTAGCAGGTACAGATTTTCAAAGTTGACCGATTTTCAGTGTTATAGAAATCACACAATATTTAGGTAATTTGGGCCTCTTTCAGGTAAAATCTCGCAAAAACTAGGTAACCAATTGTAAATTTCTTTGTTTCTATAGATTGATACATATATTAAACGTATGATACAAAAAAATTTACTGTTTACTTTGTGTTTATCCAGGTAAATCGGGTTTTGCCAACATTCAATTTTTTCACTATTTTTCAACTTTGATGGTAAATAAAAAATAAATATATGAAAAATTATTTTCTCTATATTTTCAAAATATGTTCATTGATTATTTCTTAACCTAATTTCAAAATTTCAGCTGCCCGTTTTTGCCCCTTTTTTTTAAACTGCAAAAAAGTAAAAAGGTGATGGTTTTAAAAATTGTGTTGCATACATCAAGGAACATTTCCGAAGAAACTTGTTGCTATTATTGCTATATTGCGTTATTGTTAGTTTAAAATATATGATTTATATTTTTCACTTTCTTATGTTTAAACTGACAATTTGTTTGATCTATTAGATTGAAATTGACGTTTACATTGGATTGCTTACCTGAGAGCCTCTGCCAAAGTCGGCTCCCAATATTTAGACACATATACAGGATGCACAAATAAATTACTCATTTAAATGATCAGGTACGCACCTAAAATAGTAATTATGTTGGCGTAAAAATAGTCAAACTTTCAATCAGAGAACAATATTAACTTATAGTCGCCACAGGTAGGCACAAAACGTATTCTGGCATGTGCATAATATCAAAATTGCATAATTTGACCTAATTCCTATTGCAGCTATATGATATAGTAGTCCGATTTAAGCCAAATTGGGTCAGGATATATAAGACTATCCCAGATGCATATTCTGTAAGATTGGTTGAGATAATTCATCCAAGAAAAAAAATTTTCTTTTTGAGAATTGATTTTCGACTGATCGTTCTTATAGCAGCTATATGATATAGTGGTCTGATTTCAACCAAACTTGGTCAGAACGTATAGGACCATCTCAAATGCAAATTCTGAAAGACTGGCTGAGATATCTCAAACAAATCGCCATCCACATTTTGAAAAAAATTAAAAAATAATAAAAAAAAACTAATTTTTTTTTTTTAATTTTTGAGTAGTCATTTTTAAATATAAAAACCCTAAAATAAAAACATGAAAAATAAAAAAATCTTTAAAAAATAATTTTTTTTAACTACCATAAAATTTACTTCTGCACAAATTTTAACTTTGATAGCCTATAAGTAAGCTTCTAGAAAGCTTAGCACAATTTTCACCATTTATACGGAGACATGCCCCATTTAATACCTATTGCCTTTTTAGAGTGAGATTGACGCTTTCCTACATTTTTCCTGTAAGTTTAGTTTCTATTTCAATTTCCTATCCAGTACTAATCCCAAGCAAAAAGCACTGTCGCTGAAGGATAAAACGGAATTTTTGAGTTTCGGGGGGATAAGAGAGGGGATCTTGTATCGTCTTGAAAAGAGGACAAGTTCTGTTTTATCAGGACTTATCTCTAGGCCGCTTTTACCAGCCCAGGTGGCAAACCTATTTAGTTTGACCGGCATAAGATCGCATTAAGTCTGGGGATATTTCCCGGTGAAGATAACTGTAACTTTGTCTGCTTAGGTAACTATCTGACATCCACCTCCCTCTATGTCACAAAGTAGTTTATTCACCACCAGGTTCCACAGAAGTGGCGAGAGCACCCCACTTGTACCTGGTGAGAGTCGAAGGGCCAAGTGTGGATGACACAGCCCTGCATGTAAGCAATTGGCTGATTAATCCCACTAGCCGGCTTTCGATCCACAGGTCCAACAGTGCTTCAGTAATCGCTAACGGGAAAACGTTGTTGAAAGCGCCCTCTATATCAAAGAAAGCAACGAAGGTGTATTCTTTGAGGGATTTCTCTATAGTAAGCATACTGCGATTTTGATATAAGCTCCACGGGAATGGAGACCCTCAAATGAAAAGATAGAATGCGATAAAAAATTGTAAGCAAGATGTCCGGCTAATCGGTCTGAAATCCTTGGTGAAAACGTGAGGCTTTTTCGGCCTTGGGTATAAAAACTACTTTCGAAAAATTCCATGGTTTTGGAATCTGGCCAGTCATAAGGATTTCAGTAAAAATGGGTTGGAGCCAATTTATTGCAATGTTGCCTGAATGCTGAAGGTGGGCAGGTGTGATACCATCAGGTCTGGGTCATTTAAACGGTTTAAAGCTGTTTATTGCCCAGTTGATGTTATGTGCACTGAAAAGTGATGGCATTGGCACTTTATTTATTTGCAGAATTCTTCAAACAACATATAGCGTTCAAGTTGCTCAATCGGGTTCGCCTTATCCCTATCGTGTAAATACCTCTAATTGTATTTTTGGACCTTTAATCACTGAAAGCTCGCTTTTAAATGATCGGAATTTTCACCGGGACCGGACGGAGTACCAGGATGTGTTCTTAGGTACTGCGCTGAAGGTCTTTTAAAACGACTGTGTAACTTATTTAAACTTTCTGTGAAGTTATGCTCTTTCCCTAGAAATGGAAAGAATCATTTATTAAACAATAAAAATTCCTGTCAAACTTCATATAAAAAAAACTGTGCTAGGAATTTTTATTTTACTTTTTCGTTTCTTGAGTATCCACCAACGTAAACGAAATCCACAAATTATATCGAAAAATTGCCTATCGATTGCGTTTGTGGACTGAGAGAACAGCTGATTCACAGGTCAGGAATATATTGCTGTCAATTATTTCGCGAGTATCTATTGAAAAATGAAGCCATATACACAGCTGATTCGACAGAAAGACCGCGCACGTTTTGAAATATGGTCACAAGTTTTAGGTACATGGTTACACTGCTTTGGTTATGTCCCATACACACGAAATAACCACCAAATTTCTGACATAAATTTTTCGCGTGCTGGTGACAGGCCTTTACTTGTACAGGGAGCGTACGACGAGCGAGAAGTCGCTTCTGGTGAGATTACACAGAGCTAAGGCTCGAGCCTTGTCTATATGAGGTCGACTGGAGTGGTTTCCCATCGTGTGGAACTAATAAATTCTGATTTAGTGCGGAGCAAGAACTTACAGGTCGCTAGAGGCATACTTGTATCCTCTTTATCCTGAAGGAGGATTTCAGTAGTGCCCCTTTTAGCCAACTTGTCTGCTATGATGTTACCTGAGATGTCCTGATGCCCAGGTACCCATATTAGGAATATATCGAAATGTTCTGCCATCTCATGCAGAGATTTGTGACATTTCGAAAACAAAATAGATTTGGTAGTGGTCGCTGCTAAGGACTTAATAGCCGCTTGACTGTCGCTATATATGTTTATAGGGCCAGAGGTGGCATTAGAGTTCTTGAGGATAGTGAAGACTTCTTCAATTGCTGAAATTTCGGGTTGGAAAGCACTGTAGTGATCAAAAAGTCTGAAAGAGTGATTTATGCCAAGTTGTAGAGAGTATACACCTCCTCCTACCTGGTGGTTAAGTTTAAAACCATCAGTGTAGAAAGTAGTCCGTTCTAGGTGGCATATCCTTATTGTGCAGAAGGATTGAGGAGTGACTTAATAAGTGGTTACTCCAATAGTCAGTGTCTCTACGATGAATAGCTGCCATGGTAGAGATTTCTACGCTACATTGTTGGATTGGCTGTATATTTAGAATGCGGTCAAGTACCTCACTTGGTGTCGTGTTCATGGCACCCGTGTTGCACTCTTCCGCCATTATCTAAATTTTGTTTAGGTGTTTTAAGGGTTTTTGGTTTTTCTGATAGGGCAGGCCACCAAACTAAGATCCCGTATAACAGGATGGGTCTGACTATAGCTATGTAGAGCCAGCGAAAGATAAACGGAGACATGCCCCATTTAATACCTATTGCCTTTCTACAGGTGTAGAGTGCGATTGTCGCTT
Organism: Drosophila rellima; assembly: GCA_035043635.1. Lineage (NCBI taxonomy): Eukaryota > Metazoa > Arthropoda > Insecta > Diptera > Drosophilidae > Drosophila > Drosophila rellima. The sequence goes on from JAWNMV010000576.1 coordinate 10,838, forward strand.
TCCTACATCTTTCCGGTAAGTTTAGTTTCTATTTCAATTTCCTATCCAGTACTAATCCCAAGCAAAAAGCACTGTCGCTGAAGGATAAAACGAAATTTTTGAGTTTCGGGGGGATAAGAGAGGGGATCTTGTATCGTCTTGAAAAGAGGACAAGTTCAGGATTTACCTCTGGGCCGCTTTCATCGGCCCATGAGGCAAACCTATTTAGTTTGACCGGCATAAGATCGCATTAAGTCTGGGGATATTTCCCGGTGAAGATCACTGCAACGTCGTCTGCGTAGGCAACAATCTGGCATCCACCTCCCTCTAAGTCACAAAGTAGTTTATTCACCACCAGGTTCCACAGAAGTGGCGAGAGCACCCCCTTGTACCTTGTGAGAGTCGAAAAGCCAAGTGTGGATGATCCAGCCCTGCATGTAAGCAATTGGCTGATTAATCCCACTAGCTTTCGATCCCCAGGTCCAACAGTGCTTCAGTAATCGCTAACGGGAAAACGTTGTTGAAAGCGCCCTCTATATCAAGAGAAGCAACGAAGGTGAATTCTTTGAGTGCGAGGGATTTCTCTATAGAAAGCATGCTGCGATTCTGATATAAGCTCCACGGGAATGGAGACCCTCAAATGAAAGGATAGAATGCGATAAAAAATTTAAGCAAGATGTCAGGCTGATCGGTCTGAAATCCTTTGTGGAAACGTGAGGCTTTTTCGGCCCTGGGTATAAAATCTACTTTCGAAAAACTCCATGGTTTTGGAATCTGGCCAGTCATAAAGATTTCAGTAAAAATTGGTTGGTGCCAATTTATTGCAATGTTGCCTGAATGCTGAAGGTGGGCAGGTGTGATACCATCAGGTCCGGGTCATTTAAACGGCTTAAAACTGTTGGTCGTATGCCATATAGCATGACAGTAACCTGATCGGAGCTGGCTGGAGTTTCAGGCTTACTGCCGTGTTGTCCTCATTACTTCAATTGTGGAGCAGAAATACACTTAAATGTTTTCGAGCAAGTATGCAGGTGCGAATGTTACCTTGTGCGTTAGTTACTATCAGCTTGTATTTGGGTTATCCTAGTCCAGAAACCTGTCCGCTCACCATCCAAGGCTCCTGGATAAGGAACACTTCAGTTCTGCCAGACGGAGTAAAAGGGCAGCAGATGCTGCTTTACAGTGGTTGAGGTTTATCTGCAGAATCTTTAGCGACATCTGTAGATTTTCCCTCCACCACTGTAATATTGCCATCCTCGTCGTAGGTTGTGATATCGGAGGTGGCCTCCTCACCCGTCTGCCAAAGATTGCGAAGGTCCTGCGTAATTGGGGACGCATCGGACACTTAGCCATCCATTTCAGGACGCTCGGAGGCTTCCAGCTCCGAGGTGATGTCCTCCTCGACTGGCTTGTCAGGAAAACACCCCGTTGCTGCATCCGATTTGAGGACGCGGATGAAGACAGAACTGAAGCCGAAGTTCAGTTCAGTTGATTTTTTGGCATTCGGTACGGGTGCCTCTTGGGAGCGCTGCCTCTTCGCTTGTGCCCTCGCTCTGGGTGCTTGGGCACTGAAGTCCGGGAGCACGCGTTTGGCCCATTCCACCTTTTTAAGCCAGACGGCTAACCGGTTGGATCCTGTGCTTTCGTTGTGCCGCTGGAGGATGCTTCCAGCGCTTCGCTTTTCCGTGAAGGGAAACTTCTTCACGGTGCTGGCTGTGGAAGCCTCCCCCATCGTTCCTGCACCAGACAGAGATTCAGCTGCGCTTTTAGCGCACTGCTTTGACTTCGTGGTAACAGGGGGTGGTAGGATGACTCCCTCTACTCCAAGGTCCGGGTGGAAAACGGGTTTGCTTGGACCAGCACCGTTTGCTCGATCGGTTGGCATGGTGACCATTTCCGACGCACAGTGCCGTAGACAAAATCACGTTGCAAAAATCAAAAATTTCATGTTCGCAAACGAAGTTTATAATAAACCCATTTTATAGAGAATTTATCAACGATTACAAATATGTAACCCTTAATAACATTTTTGTAGCAGGTACAGATTTTCAAAGTTGACCGATTTTCAGTGTTATAGAAATCACACAATATTTAGGTAATTTGGGCCTCTTTCAGGTAAAATATCGCAAAAACTAGGTAACCAATTGTAAATTTCTTTGTTTCTATAGATTGATACATATATTAAACGTATGATACAAAAAAATTTACTGTTTACTTTGTGTTTATCCAGGTAAATCGGGTTTTGCCAACATTCAATTTTTTCACTATTTTTCAACTTTGATGGTAAATAAAAAATAAATATATGAAAAATTATTTTCTCTATATTTTCAAAATATGTTCATTGATTATTTCTTAACCTAATTTCAAAATTTCAGCTGCCCGTTTTTGCCCCTTTTTTTTAAACTGCAAAAAAGTAAAAAGGTGATGGTTTTAAAAATTGTGTTGCATACATCAAGGAACATTTCCGAAGAAACTTGTTGCTATTATTGCTATATTGCGTTATTGTTAGTTTAAAATATATGATTTATATTTTTCACTTTCTTATGTTTAAACTGACAATTTGTTTGATCTATTAGATTGAAATTGACGTTTTCATTGGATTGCTTACCTGAGAGCCTCTGCCAAAGTCGGCTCCCAATATTTAGACACATATACAGGATGCACAAATAAATTACTCATTTAAATGATCAGGTACGCACCTAAAATAGTAATTATGTTGGCGTAAAAATAGTCAAACTTTCAATCAGAGAACAATATTAACTTATAGTCGCCACAGGTAGGCACAAAACGTATTCTGGCACGTGCATAATATCAAAATTGCATAATTTGACCTAATTCCTATTGCAGCTATATGATATAGTAGTCCGATTTAAGCCAAATTGGGTCAGGATATATAAGACTATCCCAGATGCATATTCTGTAAGATTGGTTGAGATAATTCATCCAAGAAATAAATTTTTCTTTTTGAAAATTGATTTTCGACTGATCGTTCTTATAGCAGCTATATGATATAGTGGTCTGATTTCAACCAAACTTGGTCAGAACGTATAGGACCATTTCAAATGCAAATTCTGAAAGACTGGCTGAGATATCTCAAACAAATCGCCATCCACATTTTGAAAAAAATTAAAAAATAATAAAAAAAAAACTAATTTTTTTTTTTAATTTTTGAGTAGTCATTTTTAAATATAAAAACCCTAAAATAAAAACATGAAAAATAAAAAAATCTTTAAAAATAATTTTTTTTTACTACCATAAAATTTACCTCTGCACAAATTTTAACTTTGATAGCCTATAAGTAAGCTTCTAGAAAGCTTAGCACAATTTTCACCATTTATACGGAGACATGCCCCATTTAATACCTATTGCCTTTTTACAGGTGTAGAGTGAGATTGTCGCTTTCCTACATTTTTCCTGTAAGTTTAGTTTCTATTTCAATTTCCTATCCAGTACTAATCCCAAGCAAAAAGCACTGTCGCTGAAGGATAAAACGGAATTTTTGAGTTTCGGGGGGATAAGAGAGGGGATCTTGTATCGTCTTGAAAAGAGGACAAGTTCTGTTTTATCAGGACTTATCTCTAGGCCGCTTTTACCGGCCCAGGTGGCAAACCTATTTAGTTTGACCGGCATAAGATCGCATTAAGTCTGGGGATATTTCCCGGTGAAGATAACTGTAACTTCGTCTGCTTAGGTAACTATCTGACATCCAACTCCCTCTATGTCACAAAGTAGTTTATTCACCACCAGGTTCCACAGAAGTGGCGAGAGCACCCCACTTGTACCTGGTGGTGCCACAGCCCTGCATGTAAGCAATTGGCTGATTAATCCCACTAGCCGGCTTTCGATCCACATGTCCAACAGTGCTTCAGTAATCGCTAACGGGAAAACGTTGTTGAAAGCGCCCTCTATATCAAAGAAAGCAACGAAGGTGTATTCTTTGAGGGATTTCTCTATAGTAAGCATACTGCGATTTTGATATAAGCTCCACGGGAATGGAGACCCTCAAATGAAAAGATAGAATGCGATAAAAAATTGTAAGCAAGATGTCCGGCTAATCGGTCTGAAATCCTTGGTGAAAACGTGAGGCTTTTTCGGCCTTGGGTATAAAAACTACTTTCGAAAAATTCCATGGTTTTGGAATCTGGCCAGTCATAAGGATTTCAGTAAAAATGGGTTGGAGCCAATTTATTGCAATGTTGCCTGAATGCTGAAGGTGGGCAGGTGTGATACCATCAGGTCTGGGTCATTTAAACGGTTTAAAGCTGTTTATTGCCCAGTTGATGTTATGTGCACTGAAAAGTGATGGCATTGGCACTTTATTTATTTGCAGAATTCTTCAAACAACATATAGCGTTCAAGTTGCTCAATCGGGTTCGCCTTATCCCTATCGTGTAAATACCTCTAATTGTATTTTTGGACCTTTAATCACTGAAAGCTCGCTTTTAAATGATCGGAATTTTCACCGGGACCGGACGGAGTACCAGGATGTGTTCTTAGGTACTGCGCTGAAGGTCTTTTAAAACGACTGTGTAACTTATTTAAACTTTCTGTGAAGTTATGCTCTTTCCCTAGAAATGGAAAGAATCATTTATTAAACAAGTAAAATTCCTGTCAAACTTCATATAAAAAAAACTGTGCTAGGAATTTTTATTTTACTTTTTCGTTTCTTGAGTATCCACCAACGTAAACGAAATCCACAAATTATATCGAAAAATTGCCTATCGATTGCGTTTGTGGACTGAGAGAACAGCTGATTCACAGGTCAGGAATATATTGCTGTCAATTATTTCGCGAGTATCTATTGAAAAATGAAGCCATATACACAGCTGATTCGACAGAAAGACCGCGCACGTTTTGAAATATGGTCACAAGTTTTAGGTACATGGTTACACTGCTTTGGTTATGTCCCATACACACGAAATAACCACCAAATTTCTGACATAAATTTTTCGCGTGCTGGTGACAGGCCTTTACTTGTACAGGGAGCGTACGACGAGCGAGAAGTCGCTTCTGGTGAGATTACACAGAGCTAAGGCTCGAGCCTTGTCTATATGAGGTCGACTGGAGTGGTTTCCCATCGTGTGGAACTAATAAATTCTGATTTAGTGCGGAGCAAGAGCTTACAGGTCGCTAGAGGCATACTTGTATCCTCTTTATCCTGAAGGAGGATTTCAGTAGTGCCCCTTTTAGCCAACTTGTCTGCTATGATGTTACCTGAGATGTCCTGATGCCCAGGTACCCATATTAGGAATATATCGAAATGTTCTGCCATCTCATGCAGAGATTTGTGACATTTCGAAAACAAAATAGATTTGGTAGTGGTCGCTGCTAAGGACTTAATAGCCGCTTGACTGTCGCTATATATGTTTATAGGGCCAGAGGTGGCATTAGAGTTCTTGAGGATAGTGAAGACTTCTTCAATTGCTGAAATTTCGGGTTGGAAAGAACTGTAGTGATCAAAAAGTCTGAAAGAGTGATTTATGCCAAGTTGTAGAGAGTATACACCTCCTCCTACCTGGTGGTTAAGTTTAAAACCATCAGTGTAGAAAGTAGTCCGTTCTAGGTGGCATATCCTTATTGTGCAGAAGGATTGAGGAGTGACTTAATAAGTGGTTACTCCAATAGTCAGTGTCTCTACGATGAATAGCTGCCATGGTAGAGATTTCTACGCTACATTGTTGGATTGGCTGTATATTTAGAATGCGGTCAAGTACCTCACTTGGTGTCGTGTTCATGGCACCCGTGTTGCACTCTTCCGCCATTATCTAAATTTTGTTTAGGTGTTTTAAGGGTTTTTGGTTTTTCTGATAGGGCAGGCCACCAAACTAAGATCCCGTATAACAGGATGGGTCTGACTATAGCTATGTAGAGCCAGCGAAAGATAAACGGAGACATGCCCCATTTAATACCTATTGCCTTTCTACAGGTGTAGAGTGCGATTGTCGCTTTCCTACATCTTTCCGGTAAGTTTAGTTTCTATTTCAATTTCCTATCCAGTACTAATCCCAAGCAAAAAGCACTGTCGCTGAAGGATAAAACGAAATTTTTGAGTTTCGGGGGGATAAGAGAGGGGATCTTGTATCGTCTTGAAAAGAGGACAAGTTCAGGATTTACCTCTGGGCCGCTTTTATCGGCCCATGAGGCAAACCTATTTAGTTTGACCGGCATAAGATCGCATTAAGTCTGGGGATATTTCCCGGTGAAGATCACTGCAACGTCGTCTGCGTAGGCAACAATCTGGCATCCACCTCCCTCTAAGTCACAAAGTAGTTTATTCACCACCAGGTTCCACAGAAGTGGCGAGAGCACCCCCTTGTACCTTGTGAGAGTCGAAAAGCCAAGTGTGGATGATCCAGCCCTGCATGTAAGCAATTGGCTGATTAATCCCACTAGCTTTCGATCCCCAGGTCCAACAGTGCTTCAGTAATCGCTAACGGGAAAACGTTGTTGAAAGCGCCCTCTATATCAAGAGAAGCAACGAAGGTGAATTCTTTGAGTGCGAGGGATTTCTCTATAGAAAGCATGCTGCGATTCTGATATAAGCTCCACGGGAATGGAGACCCTCAAATGAAAGGATAGAATGCGATAAAAAATTTAAGCAAGATGTCAGGCTGATCGGTCTGAAATCCTTTGTGGAAACGTGAGGCTTTTTCGGCCCTGGGTATAAAATCTACTTTCGAAAAATTCCATGGTTTTGGAATCTGGCCAGTCATAAAGATTTCAGTAAAAATTGGTTGGTGCCAATTTATTGCAATGTTGCCTGAATGCTGAAGGTGGGCAGGTGTGATACCATCAGGTCCGGGTCATTTAAACGGCTTAAAACTGTTGGTCGTATGCCATATAGCATGACAGTAACCTGATCGGAGCTGGCTGGAGTTTCAGGCTTACTGCCGTGTTGTCCTCATTACTTCAATTGTGGAGCAGAAATACACTTAAATGTTTTCGAGCAAGTATGCAGGTGCGAATGTTACCTTGTGCGTTAGTTACTATCAGCTTGTATTTGGGTTATCCTAGTCCAGAAACCTGTCCGCTCACCATCCAAGGCTCCTGGATAAGGAACACTTCAGTTCTGCCAGACGGAGTAAAAGGGCAGCAGATGCTGCTTTACAGTGGTTGAGGTTTATCTGCAGAATCTTTAGCGACATCTGTAGATTTTCCCTCCACCACTGTAATATTGCCATCCTCGTCGTAGGTTGTGATATCGGAGGTGGCCTCCTCACCCGTCTGCCAAAGATTGCGAAGGTCCTGCGTAATTGGGGACGCATCGGACACTTAGCCATCCATTTCAGGACGCTCGGAGGCTTCCAGCTCCGAGGTGATGTCCTCCTCGACTGGCTTGTCAGGAAAACACCCCGTTGCTGCATCCGATTTGAGGACGCGGATGAAGACAGAACTGAAGCCGAAGTTCAGTTCAGTTGATTTTTTGGCATTCGGTACGGGTGCCTCTTGGGAGCGCTGCCTCTTCGCTTGTGCCCTCGCTCTGGGTGCTTGGGCACTGAAGTCCGGGAGCACGCGTTTGGCCCATTCCACCTTTTTAAGCCAGACGGCTAACAGGTTGGATCCTGTGCTTTCGTTGTGCCGCTGGAGGATGCTTCCAGCGCTTCGCTTTTCCGTGAAGGGAAACTTCTTCACGGTGCTGGCTGTGGAAGCCTCCCCCATCGTTCCTGCACCAGACAGAGATTCAGCTGCGCTTTTAGCGCACTGCTTTGACTTCGTGGTAACAGGGGGTGGTAGGATGACTCCCTCTACTCCAAGGTCCGGGTGGAAAACGGGTTTGCTTGGACCAGCACCGTTTGCTCGATCGGTTGGCATGGTGACCATTTCCGACGCACAGTGCCGTAGACAAAATCACGTTGCAAAAATCAAAAATTTCATGTTCGCAAACGAAGTTTATAATAAACCCATTTTATAGAGAATTTATCAACGATTACAAATATGTAACCCTTAATAACATTTTTGTAGCAGGTACAGATTTTCAAAGTTGACCGATTTTCAGTGTTATAGAAATCACACAATATTTAGGTAATTTGGGCCTCTTTCAGGTAAAATATCGCAAAAACTAGGTAACCAATTGTAAATTTCTTTGTTTCTATAGATTGATACATATATTAAACGTATGATACAAAAAAATTTACTGTTTACTTTGTGTTTATCCAGGTAAATCGGGTTTTGCCAACATTAAATTTTTTCACTATTTTTCAACTTTGATGGAAAATAAAAAATAAATATATGAAAAATTATTTTCTCTATATTTTCAAAATATGTTCATTGATTATTTCTTAACCTGATTTCAAAATTTCAGCTGCCCGTTTTTGCCCCTTTTTTTTAAACTGTAAATAAGTAAAAAGGTGATGGTTTTAAAAATTGTGTTGCATACATCAAGGAACATTTCCGAAGAAACTTGTTGCTATTATTGCTATATTGCGTTATTGTTAGTTTAAAATATATGATTTATATTTTTCACTTTCTTATGTTTAAACTGACAATTTGTTTGATCTATTAGATTGAAATTGACGTTTTCATTGGATTGCTTACCTGAGAGCCTCTGCCAAAGTCGGCTCCCAATATTTAGACACATATACAGGATGCACAAATAAATTACTCATTTAAATGATCAGGTACGCACCTAAAATAGTAATTATGTTGGCGTAAAAATAGTCAAACTTTCAATCAGAGAACAATATTAACTTATAGTCGCCACAGGTAGGCACAAAACGTATTCTGGCACGTGCATAATATCAAAATTGCATAATTTGACCTAATTCCTATTGCAGCTATATGATATAGTAGTCCGATTTAAGCCAAATTGGGTCAGGATATATAAGACTATCCCAGATGCATATTCTGTAAGATTGGTTGAGATAATTCATCCAAGAAATAAATTTTTCTTTTTGAAAATTGATTTTCGACTGATCGTTCTTATAGCAGCTATATGATATAGTGGTCTGATTTCAACCAAACTTGGTCAGAACGTATAGGACCATTTCAAATGCAAATTCTGAAAGACTGGCTGAGATATCTCAAACAAATCGCCATCCACATTTTGAAAAAAATTAAAAAATAATAAAAAAAAAACTAATTTTTTTTTTTAATTTTTGAGTAGTCATTTTTAAATATAAAAACCCTAAAATAAAAACATGAAAAATAAAAAAATCTTTAAAAATAATTTTTTTTTACTACCATAAAATTTACCTCTGCACAAATTTTAACTTTGATAGCCTATAAGTAAGCTTCTAGAAAGCTTAGCACAATTTTCACCATTTATACGGAGACATGCCCCATTTAATACCTATTGCCTTTTTACAGGTGTAGAGTGAGATTGTCGCTTTCCTACATTTTTCCTGTAAGTTTAGTTTCTATTTCAATTTCCTATCCAGTACTAATCCCAAGCAAAAAGCACTGTCGCTGAAGGATAAAACGGAATTTTTGAGTTTCGGGGGGATAAGAGAGGGGATCTTGTATCGTCTTGAAAAGAGGACAAGTTCTGTTTTATCAGGACTTATCTCTAGGCCGCTTTTACCGGCCCAGGTGGCAAACCTATTTAGTTTGACCGGCATAAGATCGCATTAAGTCTGGGGATATTTCCCGGTGAAGATAACTGTAACTTCGTCTGCTTAGGTAACTATCTGACATCCAACTCCCTCTATGTCACAAAGTAGTTTATTCACCACCAGGTTCCACAGAAGTGGCGAGAGCACCCCACTTGTACCTGGTGAGAGTCGAAGGGCCAAGTGTGGATAACACAGCCCTGCATGTAAGCAATTGGCTGATTAATCCCACTAGCCGGCTTTCGATCCACAGGTCCAACAGTGCTTCAGTAATCGCTAACGGGAAAACGTTGTTGAAAGCGCCCTCTATATCAAAGAAAGCAACGAAGGTGTATTCTTTGAGGGATTTCTCTATAGTAAGCATACTGCGATTTTGATATAAGCTCCACGGGAATGGAGACCCTCAAATGAAAAGATAGAATGCGATAAAAAATTGTAAGCAAGATGTCCGGCTAATCGGTCTGAAATCCTTGGTGAAAACGTGAGGCTTTTTCGGCCTTGGGTATAAAAAATACTTTCGAAAAATTCCATGGTTTTGGAATCTGGCCAGTCATAAGGATTTCAGTAAAAATGGGTTGGAGCCAATTTATTGCAATGTTGCCTGAATGCTGAAGGTGGGCAGGTGTGATACCATCAGGTCTGGGTCATTTAAACGGTTTAAAGCTGTTTATTGCCCAGTTGATGTTATGTGCACTGAAAAGTGATGGCATTGGCACTTTATTTATTTGCAGAATTCTTCAAACAACATATAGCGTTCAAGTTGCTCAATCGGGTTCGCCTTATCCCTATCGTGTAAATACCTCTAATTGTATTTTTGGACCTTTAATCACTGAAAGCTTTTTTTTAAATGATCGGAATTTTCACCGGGACCGGACGGAGTACCAGGATGTGTTCTTAGGTACTGCGCTGAAGGTCTTTTAAAACGACTGTGTAACTTATTTATACTTTCTGTGAAGTTATGCTCTTTCCCTAGAAATGGAAAGAATCATTTATTAAACAATAAAAATTCCTGTCAAACTTCATATAAAAAAAACTGTGCTAGGAATTTTTATTTTACGTTTTTGTTTCTTGAGTATCCACCAACGTAAACGAAATCCACAAATTATATCGAAAAATTGCCTATCGATTGCGTTTGTGGACTGAGAGAACAGCTGATTCACAGTTCAGGAATATATTGCTGTCCATTATTTCGCGAGTATCTATTGAAAAATGAAGCCATATACACAGCTGATTCGACAGAAAGACCGCGCACGTTTTGAAATATGGTCACAAGTTTTAGGTACATGGTTACGCTGCTTTGGTTATGTCCCATACACACGAAATAACCACCAAATTTCTGACATATATTTTTCGCGTGCTGGTGACAGGCCTTTACTTGTACAGGGAGCGTACGACGAGCGAGAAGTCGCTTCTGGTGAGATTACACAGAGCTAAGGCTCGAGCCTTGTCTATATGAGGCCGGCTGGAGTGGTTTCCCATCGTGTGGAACTAATAAATTCTGATTTAGTGCGGAGCAAGAGCTTACAGGTCGCTAGAGGCATACTTGTATCCTCTTTATCCTGAAGGAGGATTTCAGTAGTGCCCCTTTTAGCCAACTTGTCTGCTATGATGTTACCTGAGATGTCCTGATGCCCAGGTACCCATATTAGGAATATATCGAAATGTTCTGCCATCTCATGCAGAGATTTGTGACATTTCGAAAGCAAAATAGATTTGGTAGTGGTCGCTGCTAAGGACTTAATAGCCGCTTGACTGTCGCTATATATGTTTATAGGGCCAGAGGTGGCATTAGAGTTCTTGAGGATAGTGAAGACTTCTTCAATTGCTGAAATTTCGGGTTGGAAAGCACTGTAGTGATCAAAAAGTCTGAAAGAGTGATTTATGCCAAGTTGTAGAGAGTATACACCTCCTCCTACCTGGTGGTTAAGTTTAAAACCATCAGTGTAGAAAGTAGTCCGTTCTAGGTGGCATATCCTTATTGTGCAGGAGGATTGAGGAGTGACTTAATAAGTGGTTACTCCAATAGTCAGTGTCTCTACGATGAATAGCTGCCATGGTAGAGATTTCTACGCTACATTGTTGGATTGGCTGTATATTTAGAATGCGGTCAAGTGCCTCACTTGGTGTCGTGTTCATGGCACCCGTGTTGCACTCTTCCGCCATTATCTAAATTTTGTTTAGGTGTTTTAAGGTGGATTTTTCTGATAGGGCAGGCCACCAAACTAAGATCCCATATAACAGGATGGGTCTGACTATAGCTATGTAGAGCCAGCGAAAGATAAACGGAGACATGCCCCATTTAATACCTATTGCCTTTCTACAGGTGTCGAGTGCGATTGTCGCTTTCCTACATCTTTCCTGTAAGTTTAGTTTCTATTTCAATTTCCTATCCAGTACTAATCCCAAGCAAAAAGCACTGTCGCTGAAGGATAAAACGAAATTTTTGAGTTTCGGGGGGATAAGAGCGGTGATCTTGTATCGTCTTGAAAAGAGGACAAGTTCACGATTTACCTCTGGGCCGCATTTATCGGCCTATGAGGCAAACCTATTTAGTTTGACCGGCATAAGATCGCATTAAGTCTGGGGATATTTCCCGGTGAAGATCACTGCAACGTCGTCTGCGTAGGCAACTATCTGGCATCCACCTCCCTCTATGTCACAAAGTAGTTTATTCACCACCAGGTTCCACAGAAGTGGCGTGAGCACCCCCTTCTACCCTGTGAGAGTCGAAAAGCCAAGTGTGGATGACACAGCCCTGCATGTAAGCAATTGGCTGATTAATCCCACTAGCCGGCTTTCGATCCACAGGTCCAACAGTGCTTCAGTAATCGCTAACGGGAAAACGTTGTTGAAAGCGCCCTCTATATCAAGGAAAGCAACGAAGGTGAATTCTTAGAGTGCGAGGGATTTCTCTATAGAAAGCATGCTGCGATTCTGATATAAGCTCCACGGGAATGGAGACCCTCAAATGAAAGGATAGAATGCGATAAAAAATTTAAGCAAGATGTCAGGCTGATCGGTCTGAAATCCTTGGTGGAAACGTGAGGCTTTTTCGGCCCTGGGTATAAAATCTACTTTCGAAAAACTCCATGGTTTTGGAATCTGGCCAGTCATAAAGATTTCAGTAAAAATTGGTTGGTGCCAATTTATTGCAATGTTGCCTGAATGCTGAAGGTGGGCAGGTGTGATACCATCAGGTCCGGGTCATTTAAACGGCTTAAAACTGTTGGTCGTATGCCATATAGCATGACAGTAACCTGATCGGAGCTGGCTGGAGTTTCAGGCTTACTGCCGTGTTGTTCTCATTACTTCAATTGTGGAGCAGAAATACACTTAAATGTTTTCGAGCAAGTATGCAGGTGCGAATGTTACCTTGTGCGTTAGTTACTATCAGCTTGTATTTGGGTTATCCTAGTCCAGAAACCTGTCCGCTCACCATCCACGACTCCTGGATAAGGAACACGTCAGTTCTGCCAGACGAAGTAAAAGGGCAGCAGATGCTGCTTTACAGTGGTTTATCTGCAGAATCTTTAGCGACATCTGTAGATTTTCCCTCCTCCACTGTAATATTGGCATCCTCGTCGTAGGTTGTGATATCGGAGGTGGCCTCCTCACCCGTCTGCCAAAGATTGCGAAGGTCCTGCGTAATTGTGGACGCATCGGACACTTAGCCATCCATTTCAGGACGCTCGGAGGCTTCCAGCTCCGAGGTGATGTCCTCCTCGACTGGCTTGTCAGGAAAACACCCCGTTGCTGCATCCGATTTGAGGACGCGGATGAAGACAGAACTGAAGCCGAAGTTCGAGTTCTCCTTCTGTCGTGTCTATGGGGGCCAGTGACTCCTTATTTAGGATTATCACCGCTTTGTTAGCCGGCCCTGGCATCTCCTCTATCTTGACCACTCGCCAGTCATGAGTGGGCAGGCTGGGATTGCAGCGCTGTATCATCTTGAACAGCTGCTCGGGGTCCCTGAAAGCTGATGGAACCCACATCCTTGCCCGTGGTCGGACTGGGACCTCGCTGCTTTCAACCGCTTCCGGTTTGGCGCCCGGGTAGACTTCACCTAAGTTGGCGACAGCTGCTTTGTACAGGTCTGCCGACCTGATGTCGTCGCAGGCTATAACCTCGACCGTGGCCTAGTACCATTCGACGTCCTTGCAGACGGGGGCGGTCCAGGCTCCTTCTCCAGCAGCTCGAAGCAGCGAGTGGCCAACGCCGACACCACCCACTCCCACTGGCTTCTTGGGATTCTCCCGTCCGGATTGCCTCGATCGAGAACTCCATTGAGGATCCTCTCCTTGGCAATCTGGGCGAAGGATCTTTCCTGCTGTACCCTTGATTTTTTGGCATTCGGTACGGGTGCCTCTTGGGAGCGCTGCCTCTTCGCTTGTGCCCTCGCTCTGGGTGCTTGGGCACTGAAGTCCGGGAGCACGCGTTTGGCCCATTCCACCTTTTTAAGCCAGTCGGCTAACAGGTTGGATCCTGTGCTTTCGTTGTGCCGCTGGAGGATGCTTCCAGCGCTCCGCTTTTCCGTGAAGGGAAACTTCTTCACGGTGCTGGCTGTGGAAGCCTCCCCCATCGTTCCTGCACCAGACAGAGATTCAGCTGCGCTTTTAGCGCACTGCTTTGACTTCGTGGTAACAGGGGGTGGTAGGATGACTCCCTCTACTCCAAGGTCCGGGTGGAAAACGGGTTTGCTTGGACCAGCACCGTTTGCTCGATCGGTTGGCATGGTGACCATTTCAGACGCACAGTGCCGTAGACGAAATCACGTTGCAAAAATCAAAAATTTCATGTTCGCAAACGAAGTTTATAATAAACCCATTTTATAGAGAATTTATCAACGATTACAAATATGTAACCCTTAATAACATTTTTGTAGCAGGTACAGATTTTCAAAGTTGACCGATTTTCAGTGTTATAGAAATCACACAACATTTAGGTAATTTGGGCCTCTTTCAGGTAAAATATCGCAAAAACTAGGTAACCAATTGTAAATTTCTTTGTTTCTATAGCTTGATATATATATTAAACGTATGATACAAACAAATTTACTGTTTACTTTGTGTTTATCCAGGTAAATCGGGTTTTGCCAACATTCAATTTTTTTGCACAAATAAATTACTCATTTAAATGATCAGGTACGCACCTAAAATAGTAATTATGTTGGCGTAAAAATAGTCAAACTTTCAATCAGAGAACAATATTAACTTATAGTCGCCACAGGTAGGCACAAAACGTATTCTGGCACGTGCATAATATCAAAATTGCATAATTTGACCTAATTCCTATTGCAGCTATATGATATAGTAGTCCGATTTAAGCCAAATTGGGTCAGGATATATAAGACTATCCCAGATGCATATTCTGTAAGATTGGTTGAGATAATTCATCCAAGAAATAAATTTTTCTTTTTGAAAATTGATTTTCGACTGATCGTTCTTATAGCAGCTATATGATATAGTGGTCTGATTTCAACCAAACTTGGTCAGAACGTATAGGACCATTTCAAATGCAAATTCTGAAAGACTGGCTGAGATATCTCAAACAAATCGCCATCCACATTTTGAAAAAAATTAAAAAATAATAAAAAAAAAACTAATTTTTTTTTTTAATTTTTGAGTAGTCATTTTTAAATATAAAAACCCTAAAATAAAAACATGAAAAATAAAAAAATCTTTAAAAATAATTTTTTTTTACTACCATAAAATTTACCTCTGCACAAATTTTAACTTTGATAGCCTATAAGTAAGCTTCTAGAAAGCTTAGCACAATTTTCACCATTTATACGGAGACATGCCCCATTTAATACCTATTGCCTTTTTACAGGTGTAGAGTGAGATTGTCGCTTTCCTACATTTTTCCTGTAAGTTTAGTTTCTATTTCAATTTCCTATCCAGTACTAATCCCAAGCAAAAAGCACTGTCGCTGAAGGATAAAACGGAATTTTTGAGTTTCGGGGGGATAAGAGAGGGGATCTTGTATCGTCTTGAAAAGAGGACAAGTTCTGTTTTATCAGGACTTATCTCTAGGCCGCTTTTATCGGCCCAGGTGGCAAACCTATTTAGTTTGACCGGCATAAGATCGCATTAAGTCTGGGGATATTTCCCGGTGAAGATAACTGCAACTTCGTCTGCTTAGGCAACTATCTGACATCCACCTCCCTCTATGTCACAAAGTAGTTTATTCACCACCAGGTTCCACACAGTCTCAGCTCTCAGCTCGTTGCATTCGGACGTGCTCACTTGACAAATTATTTTCGCAAGTGATCAACACAATCTGTTTATCTCTTTGTGCTTCTTGCGCTATTTTTAGCCACTGCTCGCGGTGGAGGCAGCTTATTGCGGTACTTTACCTAAGATAAGCCAGACTTATACGGTGCTAAGTTTGCCCCTCGCCTTGCACTCTGCGCAAGCGAGAGGTTGGTTCCGTTACTTCTTATCTTTTGATCTGGAAAAGTTGACGACAATTGCATTATTTGACTCTAAATAATAACAATTGAAGCTATGGACAATAACTCACCGAATCAGTCGCTACCTAGTAATAGGCAAGCTGTACTAGAGGAGATGAGAAAAGCAGCTGGGGTAAGCCCAGGAACTCTACGCTCCCAAATCCGAGGAAGCTTAGCAACCATATGTGCGGAATCCAACCGCTTATTCCCAAATTCGGTGATTACCGGCTGGACGGTAACAACAAGCATTGATACCAGTGTTACCTGCACTATCTCTATGTCGCAAGCAAGTTTGACATCTACATCTACGTATACTGTAGCGGCAACAGTGGGGCCCAACATTTCCTCGACTACGTCACTTGGCAGCACATTGGGTGGATTCCTGTCATCAGTAGCTCGTAAGAATAAGTGCTCGTTTCAATCCCGTTACCTGCCTGCTAGTAAAAAACAAAAAGGAGCTATAAAAACCTCTCAATCTATCCGTAAAGCGAACATGATGGCCACTGAGCTACACAAGGCATCTACCTCGACTGCAGATACGGCATCTACCTCGACTGCAGCGGCACTGAGTAACAACCGCTATGCAGCTCTGATCGAAGAAGCGAACAACATTATGGAGCAAGACTTGTCAGAAAGTGATTCTGACGAAGAAGCTGGAGCTCCTGCTGTTGGCAATGGGATCAAACAATCCTCAAAAACGCTCTTAAAGCCTCCAGCTATATGTGTACCAAAAGTCGACAATCCCTTAGGCATGGAACAAGCGCTGGACTCGTGCGTGGGTGCCAATAACCATAGCATTCGCACCTCTAAGTTCGGTGTGTCACGCATATACACGGCCAACTCTGACGCTTTCCGAGCAGCTGTAAGTCAATTGACAAAACTTAATTGTCAATTCTGGCACCATCAACTTAGGGAAGACAAGCCTTACAGGGTTGTCATCAAGGGCGTTAATGCCAACGTGCCCAAATCCCAAATTGTGCAAGCTCTTTCTGACCAGGGTTTCGAAACTCTCAATATATATTGCCCAAGAAAGGCTGATTGGCGTAATGTTCAGATCAACGAGACAGACGATGAAGCGACGATTAATTACAAGACTCGGCAAAATCTATTTTTTGTCAATCTCAAACAAGGACCCAATGTGTATAATGCTTTAAAAATAACTCAACTCGGCAGATACAGAGTCTCTGTTGAGCGTGCCCCTCGCAGAAAAGAAGTTCTACAATGTCTGAGATGCCACATCTTCGGTCATTCCAAAAATTATTGCGTCCAGGACCCAATTTGTGGCAAATGCGCTGGCTCTCATATGACTGGTTCCCAGCTTTGCACGAGTGAAAATTTCTTGTGCGTCAACTGCGGTGGTGATCACGCGTCGACCGACAAAGTCTGCCCTGTCAGGATCGAGAAAAGCAGAAAACTGAAACCGAGCCCAAGGCTCCCTGCTACTGGCAACACAGCCAGGCCTATATATAAACAAGGCCCATCACGTGGCTTCATTCCGGCTGAGACTGTCAGTTGCAATTTATCTTACGCTGACGTTGCTCGGCCCAACAGGGCGGAATTTGGTCCAAATGCTGGCAAGCATCTCCAGCGAGAATCAAACTCACTGCCTGACAAGAAATTCGTTGCGCTGGAGAACTCCATACGGGAGATCAACTCCAGAATGGACCAATTATTCAAGTTGGTTCAAGAGACTGTGGAGGCTAACAAGGCCTTCCGAGAATTGGTCCAGGTTCTCATTTCACGTATCTAAAAATGATGCAACCGATCATAAAAATCGGACTGTGGAACGCACTTGACGATCTCCCCAGTATTACCCCTTAAATCTCACCCTTATAAGCTATCCTTAATTAATTCTTATGTTCTATCATAAATGATTTTGTTTTTAGTTTAATTTCTGATTAGTTTAAGTTGCCATAAAAGGTAGCAGGACACTCATCCTTTGTACAAATTTCATTATACTTTTGAATAAAAAAAAAAAAAAAAAAAAAAGGTTTCACAGAAGTGGCGAGAGCACCCCACGTGTACCTGGTGAGAGTCGAAGGGCCAAGTGTGGATGACACAGCCCTGCATGTAAGCAATTGGCTGATTTATCCCACTAGCCGGCTTTCGATCCACAGGTCCAACAGTGCTTCAGTAATCGCTAACGGGAAAACGTTGTTGAAAGCGCCCTCTATATCAAAGAAAGCAACGAAGGTGTATTCTTTGAGGGATTTCTCTATAGTAAGCATACTGCGATTTTGTTATAAGCTCCACGGGAATGGAGACCCTCAAATGAAAAGATAGAATGCGATAAAAAATTTTAAGCAAGATGTCAGGCTAATCGGTCTGAAATCCTTGGTGAAAACGTGAGGCTTTTTCGGCCTTGGGTATAAAAAATACTTTCGAAAAACTCCATGGTTTTGGAATCTGGCCAGTCATAAGGACTTCATTAAAAATGGGTTGGAGCCAATTCATTGCAATGTTGCCATACCATCAGGTCCGGGTCATTTAAACGGTTTAAAGCTGTTTATTGCCCAGTTGATGTTGTGTGCACTGAAAAGTGATGGCATTGGCACTTTATGTGTGAATGCACGAACCATGTTGGGAACATCCTGGGAAGTGCTTTGTTAAAAGAGCATCAAGTGATTCTTCACTAGAAGTTGTCCAAGTATCATCGTCCCTCTTAAGATAGCCTAGAGAGGGGGCTGATTTGGAAAGAATCGTCCGAAGTCTAGATGCCTCGGAGTTTGATTCAATGCTGGAGTAAAAGAAGCGCCAAGAGTGTCTCTTGGCTCGCCTGATTTCGTTTTTTTATACGGCTAAGCTTAGCTTATAGTTTTGCCATGATTGGTCTAAGTTGGAAGCTTTGGCTTGATTAAAGAGTGCTCTACAACTCTTGCGAAGGTCGCTGAGTGAAGGTCGCAGTAGTGAAGGTTTTAACTTAGTTTTTTAGGCGCACTTTAAAGTGTGAACCCTCTGGTGCTTCTTCTGGGATAGTCTTTTTGAGAAAGGTTGGGTGTTTTGTCCAATCGGTTCTTCTGAGATTGGTGAAATAAATGACTAGGTTTTGAATGCATGAATATAATTTCAAACTCAATGTATCTATGATCAGAGAACGACGTCGCGATGTCGCTTTGGCCAGGCTATAAAGTCGCTGAGGAGATGGAATCTGAAATTCCATTGGAATTTTTAGGAGTACCATTCTCCTTACTGTATTTATATATTTGTTTATGTTGTTTGTTTTTAATTAAATTATTTTGCTTCATATTGAAAGTCCAACGAGTGGCGGAAAAAAGATGGTCAGCCTGCACAGAGTTCCGCATTGTGCAGGTAAGGCTAGTTAGTATGGAGGGCGCCAGGTATCCGGACGCTCCGTTTGACACTGAGCAATTTTTGGTGAGGGCCCCCAGCCAGGTTGACTATCGGCACGGGTCGCTTCACACCTTGGTCCGGCCTCTTTACCTCAGACCATGACAGGAGCCTCCGTGCAGTTTGTTAGGCTATTGAAGAGCCATACTGTATGTCGGGGGACAGAAGTCTTGGCTAACACCAGTTCTGAGAAAACCATTGGAGTGTTATTTCCAGACGGCACCCTCGTGGAGGGTTTTTGGAAAAGTAGGAATTTTGCCGACCAAAGCAAGCATACAAGCACTCAAATTCAAGGTATCTGAATCCTCTGATGCTCTCTTGCAAACAGTTTAGGGATCGGCTCAGTAGTTCAGATCCTCGCGATTTTAATATGTTAGAAAATCGTTCTTTTTTATCATTTTTGAGCTCAAAAACTCACATATCGCCTTGGAAGAAATAGAATTTGCCAAAATTTTGTTTTTGGCGAAATTTGGTTCTAAGGTTTTACGTAAAGTTGATTCTGTAACGAAGTAAATAAGCTATTATTCATGGAAATCCATCAATAAATTACGAAGCAATGCATTTTTCAGTGAAAGGCCATAATTCAGCTTTTTATCGATTTTCAAGTTAGGTTCGTATGGCAGCTATATGATATAGTAGACTGATTTCAACCAAATTTGGTCAGGATCTATGGAACCATTCAAGATGTTGATTATGTTAGTTTGGTTGTGATAACACCAAAAACACAAAAAAAAAAGAAAAGAAGTTGTACTAAATACCTGATATTGGAACTATTGATCAAAAATTTAGATTAATTGAACACATTTCGCTGGCTTGAAAATTCGAAATTTAAAGTTCGATTATCGTGTTTAGGAGGCCAATGTCCATGAGAAAATCACACTTCGCTTTAATTCACAAAATGGCTGAAAACGAGTGTTATCTATTTCGATAAACCGTTCTTCACAATGTTAAGCAACTTTGAATTAACAGAATTACTTATCATCGATAAGACATCCAATTCAAATTAAAACTTTTTCAAACATTCTCCTCCCAATTATTGATTTCGGCAATACTTCAATTACTGAACTTACTTGAAGCTTAATTAGTTTTACAATGGATTTCTTATAAATATCCGTTTGAGCCTTAAGCGTAGCTGTACAGTAGTTGAAAAGATTTTGGGTGCTCAAAATGATCAATGTTTTGATGTCTGGCTTACAAACTTCGGTGTGACAGCTTAACACCAAAAATCTCTGAAAAGTTGAATGGTCACACTGTTGAGTCAGCTGTGTACAACAAACAAATAAAATTGGGAATATCCTAATTATGGGATAATTTTCCACTTTTCCAAGGAGTTTTTTATAAAAATTCCATCAACATTTGTTTCGTTCGAGTCCCACAATATTGACCTCTGTAGCACAATTCAATAAGTCGGATTCTCTCTTCGTCTTGGAAGAGCTCAATCTGGCTTTTATTGTGCTACTTGTTGGCGGCTATTTTCTCTTCAAAAATATTTCGACTATTCGAAACACTGAACGTATCGATGTAACGGCGAAAATATTGGGTGAGCCCATATTTGCGAGAAAGAAAGATCTTATTCGCTCTTCGTTCTCGAAAAGCTCAATTCGGCTCTTATTTTGTTGCTTGTTGTTGGCAGCCATTTCTGTTCAAAAAGATTTTGACTAGTCGAAACACTGAATCAATCGATGTTTTGAAAGGTCAAAATAAAACTACAAGCTGTTTACCAAACTGTGTTGTAAAACACCCTACAATTTTCTGAGCAGCCCACATTTAGGTACAGAATACAAGGGTTTAGGAACAGCATTACAAAATAATTTCGAGCCCATTTGCAACCCTTTTTTTAAATAGAGTTATACCTTTCAAACATGATTTTCAGCTACTGGATACTAAGCAAGGCTTTAGAAATAGCCTTACAAAATAATTTCGAGTCAGTTTGCAACCTTTTTTTTATATGGAGCTCATACCTTTTAAACTGGATTTTTAGCTACTGGGTACTGTGCTTTAATGTCTACATGGATGTCTTAATGGATGGATAGGTCTTAATAACTATGCCCTTTGGCCAACCATTTCTTGACAAATCTGAATCTAAAATCAACACAACATTGCCTCCTTAAAACAATCTTTTGACCATTTTTGGCTGCTTTAAAGATATTGTCGATAGTTTTTCTTGGGATATACCAAAGAGGTCTGCTATTCATTATAAATTCAATTTCACAGAACAAAGTTCTTAAAGCAAAATATTTTGGATAACGTTCTTTTAACATAAATTACAGATATTTTTGGTTGACCAAATAAGCCTCTCCCAAACTCCTCCTATGTGGGGACTAAATGAAGTGTTGAAGACCCACTTGCACCTCTTTGAGGTAAGAAACTGTAAGCTCGTCAATTGGCCATTGTGATGTGACCTCACTAATATCATTGCTCGCTTTTGTAAAAATTTGTCTGAGTACATCTCCTCCGGTACACCGCGTCGACCTGAAAATTGTCGGAAGACATGCATGAAAGCATTGCTGGAACAATTCTCAGCTATCTCGAGATGGACTCCAATACAAGTCAAAATGACTCCACATCGATTAACATTGCTCCGGTTAACAAGCACTTCTATGCACTTCTACCAAAATAATCAAAACCTATTTTTAAGAAAGGTCGGTTAGTCGGTGTCACTCTACATTCAGATAGTTGGCCCATGCTATGTACTTGGGGAAGTGCTTTTTTATTTTTACAATAATGACAATTGTGAAATATCTTTTTACTGTATTGCGACAATTGGTTAACCAAAATCTTTGTCTAAGATTGGCTATTACAGTGACGGTACCGATGTGACAGTTTGGAATCATAATCAAAATCTTTGTCACTAATGGTATCTACATAAATAACCCTTAAGTCTCAGTAGTCAATTTCGCGAAACAAATATTGGCATTGACTTTAATTTATTTATGATTTCTATTGGTTTTTTCTTTAACATACAAATAATTTCTTTAAAGGCGCGACACACGAGCGTTTTTTCACCGAAACTTTTTAAAAAGCTGCCGGTGTCGTGTGAACATGCGAAATTTTAAAGCGTCACACAGTGACGCTTCGTAGACGAAATCACGTTGCAAAAATCAAAAATTTCATTGCGCAAAAGAAATTTTGAATAAACCCATTTTAAGAGAATTCTTCAACAAATACACATATATATGTTACCCTTAATAACATCAGATTTTTAGGTATTTTGGGCCTCTTTCAGGTAAAATATCGCGAAAACTAGGTAACCAATCGTAAATGTGTTTCTTTCTATAAATTGATAATAAGTGTATGATACAAAATTACTGTTTACTTTATGTTTTTCCACGTAAATCGTTTTTTGCCAACTTTCAATTTTTTCACTATTTTTCAACTTTGATGAAAAAAAAAAAAATATAAAATATTATACTTTCTATATTTTCAAAATATGTTCTTTGATTATTTCTTAACCTAATTCCAAACTTTCAGCTGCCCTTTTTTTTAAAGTGTAAAAAAGTACAAAAAATTCATGGTTTTAAAAATTGTATTTCATGCATCAAGGCATATTTCCGTAGAAACTTGTTGCTACATTATTGTTTGTTTAAGATGAATGATTTATATTTTTCATTTTCTAATTTTTTGACTGATAATTAGTTTGATGTAATAGTTTGAAAAAGGCATTTTCATTCGATTGCTTACCTGAGAGCCTCTGCCAAAATCCCAATATTCAAGTACAGATACAGATGCACAAATAAATTACTAATTTAATTGATCAGGTACGCACCTGAAATAGAGAACAATATTAACTTATAGTCACCACAAGTAGGCACAAATCGTATTCTGGCACGTGCATAATATCAAAATTGCATAATTTTACCTAATTCCTGTGGCAGCTATATGATATAGTAGTCCGATTTTAACAAAATTTGGTCAGAACTTATAGGACCATTCCAAATGCCAATTCTGGAAGACAGGTTGAGATATCTCAAACGAATCGCGATCCATATTTTGAAGAAAATTAAAAATTCCAAAAAAAAAATCAATTCTTTTTTTAATTTTTGGGTAGCAATTCTTAAATATAAAAACCTTAAAATAAAAACAAAATAAAAAAATCTTTAAAAATAATTCTTTTTAGCTACCATAAAATTTATTTTTTTACAAATTTTCATTTCCAAACACTTATTATATAGGTTGAAAAGTTGTCTATCATACGCCGTTTAAATTATTTAGTTATCTCATTGTTCGAAAGATATGAACCTAAAAACTCAATTGGCTCCCCTATGCGTGGCACTATTTTGCCGAATGCTAAACTTTTTTTTTTTTTAAGAATACATTATATACCGCCTTCTTACAAAAAAAAAAAATCTGGTAGCACTGGTTATTTCTGTGCTGAACATGCATGTACTTGGCAAGCAATGTAAAGGTAAATATAGTTATAGGTTATATCTTTCCGAAACGAATTTTCAAAGATATGTGTTACATGCCAAAAAAAATATAGAGCATATTTTATACTGTTTTGAGGTGTAGATTTTCCTTAAATCGCCAAAGAAATCTTATTTTACCTGTACCTTCTTACCTACCTAAGATTACAGGTATGCCTAAAAGATCTTCAAAATACATTTTCAACAATATATAGAAGCTTCTATCGTTTGGATACTGTGGGGGTTTAAATTGTATCGGGTTTAACGATTTCCCGCTAAACTAGTGATTTTTCGAAGAAGTTGTAGAGCAAACATTTCTAAATTGTATATAGGAAATAGATCCTTATTCAAACTTTTAAGCTATTTCAATGCTTTGATACAAACAGTCAAAATGACTTTTCATATCATTTTGGGAAGGACACTAAAAATTTAAATTTAATTATCTTTTGAACCACTGGACGGATTTTGATGATTGAGGTGTCATTCGAAACGTATTTGTATTAATAAGAATAGTTGAATTTAAAAATTTGATCAAAAGGCTCCAACGGCCCCATTTGCTGCAATCATCTAAATTTCGCTCTTCCCACTTACACCTGATTATCTCACGAACCAGGTAAGTTTCTAAAAGTCTAAGTATGCAATCTCGGTCCGATCGGACTGTCGTTGCGAATTTTCCATTCTTCCTGTGTAAATTCCTAGTCGGCTTTCGCACCCTTCGTGATGCTTTCGTCACTAGCGCGGAGTACCGTCCGCAGTGATCATCAATCATGTATCACTTATAAAAAAAAATTTGATATTCTTCTCGAATTTTTGTGGCTTCGTCTGCAGGATTGAGTTTTGTCGGTACGTATCTTCAGTCGGTTATATTTGTCAAAGACTAAATTTTTTGCTACTCGATTTAAGCCAATGTAAAACAATCTCTGAATTCATCCGTAAGTAAGTCTTGTCGATATTTATATTCACTATTTCTTTAATTGTCTTACTGAGTCGTGCCGCAAGAAGCGATCCCTGTAATTCAAGTCTTGGTATTGACATCGGCTTAAGGGAGGCTAATCTCGGCTTGGCAAGTATAAGTGAGCCCTCATTTGTTGTCCGTCGTCAAATCTCAAATATGCACGCGAAGCATATGGGCAATTCCACAGAAATGTCAACTGCGGTCAAAAATTGAATTAAATTGACATTGCCGTGAACAACCAACCCATCCTAAGAAGGTCTTGCTGCTTGCTGGACCACTAAACGACTCATGTTTAATCTTGCGCGAGACTTTTAGTGTTAAGCACAATCCTTGAAGTCCTTTAAGAATTTCCAACCTTCAACTATGTCGTTTATTCGTACACTTTGCATTGGCGAATTTAAATCGAATACTTCAATAGCTTTACGTAAAGTAAATGTTTTTGAATTATTGGCTTTTCCTTTTATGCGTAAACTGACCACTTTGGAATCAATCTGTTCATAAGTCTCATTATCAGTCCATTGCATTTTAAGTGGACATGTCGGACGGTTTAATTCTAAATCATAAACTAACAGCTGATCGATCAATGTAACTGTCGAAGCTTCGTCCAAAAGTGTGTATTTGTCAATTCATCCCCTGGGGCCCATAACACTAGTTTAAAGCCATTTTGTGAATTAAATCGAAGTGTGATTTTCTCATGGACATCGAACTTAAAATTTTTTTCATGGAAGCGTTTTCGAAATATTAAATTTTTTCGAACTTTCGAAGTTGTTCCGACATTTCTGAATATATTTCCAGTTCTATTCAACGGAATTGATCATGACTATTTTCCGCCATATCTTAAAATCTTATTTTCACGCAAAGTCCAATTACAGGGAAAAAATAATTAAAGCAATGGACACGAACTTTAAATTGTTATGTATTTTAACAAAAAATGTTATATTATATAAAATTGTGATTCAGTAAAATCTTCACAAACCGGACAACTAAAGACCAGCCTTTCAATTCTGCGCGCGGAGCGAGCCGGGGCTGGCGAGCGAAGCGTGCAGGGTGCGAAGCCCTCTAGTGCTTTTATATGGTATCTCTGACCAATTTTAATAAATCCACTTACTTTGATATTGCAAACACCGCTCAAATTACTATAAACCCTCTGTCATTGCGGCGAAAAGAGCCTACTGAAAGTGCGGCAACTAACGCCAAATACGTAATTTATTGTGAAATTAAACAAGCGATGTTTTCCAAAACATGGATGCATCGCGCATCATCGGTATCAACAAAAACATCGAGAAATATCGCCAAAAACATCGATGT
This sequence comes from Drosophila rellima, assembly GCA_035043635.1. NCBI lineage: Eukaryota > Metazoa > Arthropoda > Insecta > Diptera > Drosophilidae > Drosophila > Drosophila rellima. Next base: position 36,830 of record JAWNMV010000576.1, read on the forward strand.
TCGATGCATCGATTTTTTTTTACTTCACTAACAGGGGGTATTTAAGTACATACGATCTTAAAAGCTACGAAACAAAATTATATTATTTTTAAATACGATTTTTCTGGGATAATTTAAGTAAGTTTTTAGATTAATAAAAGTCTGTAAAAGATCGGAGTATACATACCAATTTAAGTACACAAAAACTTGAGCTTAACCCAAAAAAGGAAGTATTTCTAGTACAAAACTAGTGGGTGGCGCTACAGTCGAGTATACTCGACTGTCGGAGACCCCGTACTTACTATGGAAAAGCAACTTCTGATTAAAAGAAAATAATATAAATCTGTACATACATAAAACATTGTATCAGGAGGTATAAGACAATAGAAAATTCCCAATCTGCTAGTCTGATTGTGGTATCTCCAGAAACAACAAAAATTTGCATACTCAGTATACACTTTCGACCAATCGTTCCAATGGCAGCTTAATAATATAGTAGACCGATTTTAACCGAATAAAACAAAAAAGTTTTTCATACTAAAGCTTGATTTTCGAGTGATTGTTCCTATGGCAGCTATATGATATAGCCAACCGATTTAAACCAAACTTGGTCAGAATGTATGAGATACCCCCCGATGCATATTCTGTTGAATTGGTTGAGATATATAAATAAACAAAAAAGTTTTTCATACTAAAGCTTGATTTTCGACTGATTGTTCCTATGGCAGCTATATGATATATCGGTCCGATTTCAACCAAACTTGGTCAGAATGTATAGGACCATCCTATATGCATATTCTGTTAGATTGGTTGAGATATCCTTTAAATTGTCTTTTTAATTAAGATATTTCTAATTTATGTAAATATAACATTAATATAAATAATAATAAATATTATATTGATAAATTATGTATAAAATATAAATAAATTATAAAAATATCATTAAACATTAATAATAAATATTTAAAAAAAAAAAATATCTGTCCATGACGGGTTTCGAGCCCGGACCCCATGGCCCAAATGAAAATTTTAGAAAAAAATGGACGCTCAACACACTGCGCCACTGAGCTATTTTATAACTAATTGTTTATTGTAGGTTTCATTATTACTGGACCAGAAGTCAAACTTCGTTGTTGTTGTCTAACTGTTTTGTAATTGCTGCTGTTCAGGCAAAGCAAATCTTCTAAAAATACCTCTTTACGAGGCAAAATTCTAGTGACGAAAACATTTCCATGCCCCAAAATTTCTGATATCCAATTTTGTGACGAACGATATTAAATTGAATATATAACTTATTCTTAAAAAAAAGTTTGGCATTGGGCACTGCGCAAAAAAGGTTATTTTTATTAGGTAAGAAGGATAGGGACTTTATTGCGCAATGTGCCGAATGCCAAACTTTTATAGCTTCTATAGTTTGGATACTAGGGTGGTTTTAAGTTTAGCAAGTTTTAGCGATTTCCCGCTAAGCTAGCTTTTTTTCAAAAAAGGCGTAGAACAAAAGTTTCTAGTTTTATAATTGGGAATAGATCCTCATTCACACATTTTAGCTATTTCAACGCTTTGATACAAACAAACACACAAACAGACAAACAAACAAACAGACAAAGTGAATTTTCATCTCATTTTAAAAAGGCCACTAAAAATTATTAATTAATTAATTATCTTTTGACCCACTGAACGGATTTTTATGATTGAGGTGTCATTCGACGCGTATTTTTGATAAGAATCGTAGAATTAAAAAAATGTACCGAAAGGCTCCAACGGCCCCATTTGCTGCAATCATCTAAATTTCGCCCCTCCCATTTTTACCTGATTAACTCACGAACCAGGTGATTTTTCAAAAGTGTTAGTATGCACTTTTGTTAGATAAAACTATACCTTACGATCGGTATATATCTGTCGATCTGATCGGACAGTTATAGCAAATTTTCCATTCTTCGTGATGCTTTCGTCACTAGCGCGGACTGCCGTCCGCAGTGATATAGGCAAATTTAGTTGTTTAGTAGTTCAGCAACCATGGCGGATAATATTGGCTTGGTCTATGCTTAATTAGAACGCTCTACCTTTTAAATTGCCCTAATAATTTAGATTTAATTGATTTTAAGGCGTTCAAGGGGGCGTGGCCAAAATCTAAAACAAACTTGATCTGCTTGCAATATAGACGGACCTACACACCAAGTTTGAAGTCTCTAGCTCTTATAGTCTCTGAGATCTAGGCGCTCTTACAGACGGACGGACTGACAGACAGAAGGACAGACGGACATGGCTATATCGACTCGCCTATTGATGCTGATCAAGAATATATATTCTTTATGGGGTCTGCCATGCCTCCTTCTGCCTGTTACGCACATTTTTTTTTATGACAAAGTTAAAAGACCCCAGTACTTTTTTTTAGTACGGGGTCTAAATATACTTGTTTAGTTACATAAAAATCGCGCCAAAGAACTAAATTGAATACCATTTAACAATAGCGTCTTTTGTTGGTTACACACAAAAACACACACAACTGCATAAATGCAAGGATTTTGGAATTCAGCCATTTCGAAAGATGTTATCTTGGTGTCACCTTTCTTCGAATTTTAAGAACAAAACGGTATAAATTCAATACAAATATACTTAATTTTAGGATGGCATATTGTTTCGACTAATTTTTTTTATGGCAGCTAATTGATAGAGTGGTCCGATTCGTACAAAATTTGGTCAGGATGTATAGGACCATCCCAGCTACATATTCTGAGATAACTCAAACAAAAAAGATTTTTGTACTAAAGCGTGATTTTCGACTGATCGTTTCTATGACAGCAATATGACATAGTGGTCCGATGCAAATTAAAAACAAACTTGATCTGCGTATGGTATCCAGGAACCTACATATCAAGTTTAATGTCTATAGGTATATAAAACTCGTTGTCCTGACTCACAAACTCACTGGCTGACTGACATATCATCGTGTAGGACAAACGGTAAGTTCTAGACGATTGAAATTTTTACACAATATAGCTGAGACAATTTCATATAATAAGACGGCGCTTTGCGACATACGACCTGTAAGTGGGTCAAATCGACTAGCAATATATACAGGAAGAATGGAAAATTTGATATGGATGTTCGATCAGGTCGAGTTATATACCGCTCGGAAGGTATAACTCTAACTAAAAAATGAATTTTTTTAGACTTTTGGAAACATTTTAATTTTTCAAAAATACGCGTCGAACGACAACTCGATCATCAAAATCCAACCACTGCAGTGGTTCGAAAGATACTTAAATTTGAAAACTTTAGTCGCCTTCCCAAAATAGAATGAAGAGTCTTGCGTGTTTGTTTGTATTAAAGTGTTGAAATATCTTATATTTTCCATATCAAAAAACTAGAAACGTTTGTTCTACAGCTTTTTATAAAAATTGTTAGTTTAGCGGGAAATTGCTAAAACCCGCTAAAATTGAGCACCCACTACAGGTGAAATGAGGCTTTTTATCCAAAATTTTGGATATATGGTGCTTGGCCATTCAGTTGCATCTCAATTGTTCTAAGTGTATGTTTATGTTTTTTAGTCGTAATAGGCCATTTTTAGTTTTATATACGATTGACAGTACTCTGGGGAATTTAATGACCCTTTCACCACTAAACTCCTTTATGTCTCTTTAGTTCGTCCTATCCTGAAATACTGTTCATGCATTTGGTGCCCGCAGTATCAAATTAACCAGGATCAAATCGAGTCCGTTCAAATTTTTGCTTTTTGCCTTACATGGTTTAAACTGGAATCCCAATCTTCGTTTGCCATCTTACTCCAATTGGCTTCTTCTTCTCAATCTTCCGTTTTTAATCAATCGTAGAGAAACAAGTCCAAATTTCTTCTAAAAAGCCTCACTTCTTCTGTCCCCCGTAGAGCTACTAGGAACTTTAAGCTATTATCTTTACCTACCTGCACAACTAATTACGCTTTGCACAGCTCATTTTGGTGTTTTCTACACAAACTTTATTAGCCTTTATCACGTTTTCTCTTCAGAACTCTCTCTTCCCTCCTTGAAATCCTCCCTTTTCCTCTTTCATTCTAGAAATCCCTGACCTAACTAATTCTAATACTTATGTTTTACTATTAATTATTATTTATAATACTTTTTGATCTGATTGAGTTTTTCTGGGTTTTCCCTAATACTTGCAACAAACGTTGGTTTATTTAATAATTTTTTCAATACCCACAGATTCTTAATTTAAAAATGTTAATTTTTCAGTTTAAAATTTAAATATAAATTTTTAAATTTTACTTAAATTTGTATATTGCTTAATTTTACTTTAATCTTGGTCAACTGTACTTAGTTGACAATAAATAAAATAAAAATAAAGCTGCCACAGGAACGATCCGTCGAAAATCAAGTTTTAGTACGAAAAACTTTTTTGGTGGTTAAAATATCTTAATTAAACTGACAACTTATATAAATGGGATAGCCTTTTACATCCTGAGCAAATTTGTTTGAAATCGGACCACTATATTAAATATCTGACATTGGGCAGGTCAGTCGAGAATCAAGTTTTTATACGGAAAACTTTTATGTTGTTTGAGATATGTCAACCAAACTGACAGAATATACATAAAGGCTGGTCTATATAATGACCAAATTTTGATGAAATCGGTCTAATATATCATAGAGCTGTCATAGGAACGATCAGCGAAATATTGGATATCAGAAATTTTGGGGCATGGAAATTTTTTCGTCACTAGACCTCTTAGAGATATTTTTTAGTATAATGGTTCAAGAAATCTTGAGTTTTGTTGAGATATCTCCAGAAAGTTTTAAGCTATTTTACAATTTCTGTAAAATTTTAGTTTTTGATTTTAGTACACTGTATTTTATTATTGTGGAGTAAAGTTTTCGACTAGATGTTTTTGTAACTCTAATATATATAACACAATTCTGCGTTGTGCTTTCTCATTCTAAAGCCGGGTATCCAGCACCGCGGAAAATAAAAATTCCTGTCAAACTTCATATAAAAAAAACTGTGCCTAGAGTTTTTATTTTACGATTTCGATTCTTGAGTATCCAGCAACGTAAACGAAATCCACAAATTATATCGAAAAATGGCCTATCGATTGCGTTTGTGGACTGAGTGAACAGCTAATTCACACTTTAGGAATATACTGCTGTCAATTATTTCGCGAGTGTTTAGTGAAAAATTAAGCCAAATACACAGCTGATTCGACAGAGTGACCATGCACGTTTTAGGTATATGGTCACAAGCTTTAGGTACATGGTTACACTGTTTTAGCTATGTCCCACCACTAAGCAAATAACCTATAGAGAACTCATCCCATACAAACGAATGTGCCATTCGTTATTGCTCGCGGAGCGTCAACTCTCGGCTGGGAAATATTTTGAGAGTGGACGCTTCGACCAAAGGGACTTTATTTTTGTGGCCGCTTCAGTCGACTGGCAGAGCTCGTAGCTAGCACAGCCAGCGAAACTGAAAACATGCGCAATATGAAATGCATTCTGCCTTAAAAATTGTTTACCCACATTATTTTATGCAAGAATTTTATGTAGAATTCATATAGCGGTTCTTTCGACTGTGCGGAATCGGCTTTGGGCACTGATACTGCATGATTTTGCACATGGTCATAACCAACGCTTTCAGTGGTATTGCCATGTCTGCAGTTAGTTTCTTAATACAACTGGCGGTAAATTGCGGCCTCATACTCTCCAATCCTTCGTATTCCAATCCGTAGTATTTGCGGATGGCGTCATCAAAAGTGAGCATAGAAAACCAACCAACTAATCAACTTCTCTGTATATAATAACTTACAGATTCACATAAACTGAACCGTGGCTCATGGGAGGATACATTGGCGAAAGGCGAAGATTATCAGAATCGGACATCCTTGTTTATAGCACCGCCACTTGAAAGGCCAGCGTGACCGCAGCGCAGTTACATAGCGCCTTCAGTCGTAGCATTGCTGAGCAACAACAGCATTAGCAGAGGATAAAGGGCTACCAAATTGGCCGGAAGGCAAATATCGGCACAATTTCCGGCGAAAGCTTGCCGGCGTTGGTGAAAGCGCGAGCATCAGCAGTGAACGCGACACAAAGTCACCGAGATGAGAGCAACAAGAGGCGTCAACAGCCAGCCACTCCGACGAGGAGCTATTTTCCCAATAGGTGCACAGCAGCCTCAGTGTGACTTCATTAAGCACCGGAAACCCACGCAATTTGTAATTGCTTTCCACCTTTAATAAAGCCAAGAAGCATTTGTCCCTTGACAAATGGCGCACGACTGTCTCCTCCAACAGTACAAATTCCCTCTCCTCCCAGTCGCAGTGCAGCCTGACTGACTCTAACAGCAACCGTGAAAGCAACATGATTAAGCGACGGGATAGCGCCTGCACGACGCCCACCTCATAGGCAACTTCGCAGTTTGAGGACATAACCACTCTTGGGGAGTCTCCGGGTGGTCGTTTGTCGCGATGGTTTTCTATACGGCAAGGTTCATCACATCAATACGATGTGAGCGGGCGAGATGGTCGCCAGTTTTTGGACTCCAGTATTGATATACCGGATGCTGCTGCCGCTGCCAATACGGCCACACCAAATCCAACAGTCACGGCGTCTTCAACGATGAATGCCACATATGCAACAATATGTTGCCCGACGTGCCTGAGGTAATGCAATATATATACATACATTTAAATACCAAACAAAAATATCTAATCGTGTGCTATTTTAGTATGAGAACGATCATAGTCGCACATCGGAAAGTTACCGATACGATATTGACCTAATGGTATCACCGGGCAGTTGGGTCAACGGCACCGCAGGTGCTACGCAGGGCAGTCTAATAGTGCCAAGGCTGCCCTCACCTCCACCTGGGCTTTCATAGCAGCAGCTCAAACGGCGACACATTGTAGCTGCCATCGTTCACAGCGAGACTTCATACGTGGCCACGTTAGAACGTCTAGTCAATGTAAGTACCAATAAGTATTCAATTCAACAGAGCACTCTGCTTGAACAGGAAATTTATTGACTTAAGCACAATTGTGTTTGGGATAAGTATTGTATAGACCTATAGAGTATATAATGTCAAAATTTTTGTCTGATTTTTGGACTTGGGAAAACAACATAGGTTGTTAGACTGATTCGGTGCCTAGTCCGCCAGTTCTAAGTCTTCATTCGGCTCCTCATTTTCGTTGTTCAGATCTCCAATTTCGAGTGTAAGTTTAAAGCTAAGACTCATCCTTGGCACCACAAATCGGCATAATTCGCGTTCCTCCTCCATATGCAAAATTTGAAGTTGATTTACATTTGCTTTCGGTGTGTCCGTCAAGGTTGTCTGCGACGCCTCCTCTGCATTATCACTTTGGCCGAGTGTTATTGCGGAGTCAATTGAAAAGAGACTTGCCGAATCAGGGCTCAGCAGCACATTAACCTCAAGTGGTAACAGCATGTACAGCTCACCTGTGGTGGTATCTTTGTGCAGCTGACCTAGCTGATTACCATCTTGGGTTTCTATCAAGTTTATCTCATCTACTACCTCCTTTGCCCAGTTGTCCGTTAATGTTGAATCAACCTCATTATGTGTGATGCCATCATCTCCACACCTTGGTTCAGGCAACTGGAAATTATATAGTCCAGGTGCATTAAGCTTGATATATCCCTGCATAGTATCGGACTCCAGATACATATCCGCCTTGCTAAATGTGTCCGTCACCAGACATTCCTTGTCCGCATCTAATTTCAGAATCTTAACCTCAACAGCATCAGCTACAATCAATTTGTAAGCCATCATGTAAATGGCGATTGTATGCCAAAAGCCGATCAAGTTATGTACACTTCTAAACTATATATAATAGTTATTATTTTATTTTCTATTTCATATAAATTTTTCTTTATGAATTTAAAGTAATTTGAGAAATTTTTCTGTGAGTCGTGGCTCACTCACGAATATTAGTTAATTCTCATGACACCCTTAGAGGCTCTGTAAAGTTTCCCCTATATGTTCTATCACTTTTAACTCGGTATGACTCTAAAGTAGAGTTCTCACTGCCTCGCAATTTGACAACATATTTTCATATGCTTTGTGATGATTTGCAAAGCAAGTCAAAGTGTTCACATTGGCAACACAAAAATTGTGCGTCACACAATTGTAAAAAGCCTTGTAAAGAGCTTTCAAAGCATGTTCACAAAATGTATGTGTACAGAATGTATGTTGCGGAGAATATAAGAATCGTATGAAAGGCTAGTCATGCTATATTCAGAAGCTAAATAGCGCAGAGTCACCGAAAGTCGCTCGCCTGGTTAAATTGACACGCGAAAATTTGTGGTTTTTTTTTATAAGTGGAGTGACCCAAGTTGTGAGCTGGTCGAATGTTGCTCCATCCATACGCAAATAGTTTTTAAGCTTGTGCGGAAGACTTCGCAGCTCTCCACTTAACTTAATATACATCCCCTCTTTCCGACAAGTCAAATTTATTTTGTCGACCCAGCAACTGCGCTTTGCCTTGGGTTCCTCATCGTCATCTTCCTCTAGAAAATACATCCCAATAGCCGCCAACGCAACAAGCTTAGCTTCCCCTATTGAATCCATTTTTTTTCAAAAGAATCACAAAGTCCCGAAAAAACAAAATATTTTCTTCACAATGTGAAGGAAAACCAACTTGCTCGATGTGCTTTTCTCAATGGGAATGGGTTCATTTGAGCTGCTTCAACTTTAACAGCTGTTCAAATAATTTATATCAAAATTTTGACAATCTCCTTCACAAAATGTTTTTAACAGAATGTGAAAGTAGTGTTCACATTGGATTGTCACATTTTTGTGACTCCAAAATTTTGTGACATATATTTTGGTGTTCACATTGCTTTTTGACGTTGTGAAGGTGTTTTGTGAAGCTTTGTGAAGAAGTGAGAACCTAGCATTACTCACAACCACTTTAATAATTTTTAACCCATTTTAAACTAAGTAGTTGCAAAATTAGTTAAATCACAATTAAAAGAATCAAGAGAGATTCAGAATTCAAATGGCGATTAGAGATACATACATAAACTTTTGGTAAACAATTGACTTCAACAGAAGAACAGTCTTTTGCAAATATACTAACTATCTTCTCTATCTCTCTCACTGTTCCTCGCAGGATTACAAAAACCTCTCGAAGAGTGCAGCCCACCACTGCTAAATTCGGCAAAAATTGCTACCTTGTTTCATTGCTTGCCGGACATTCTTCACTCACACAAATTGCTTCGCATCTCGTTGGCCGAATGTGTGCGCAACTGATCGCCCACGATTGTCTCTCTTTTTTCGGCCTAATGGTAAAGCCGGTGCAGCGCTTTCCACAGTTTATACTCTTTCTACAGGACCTGTTGAAGTATACCCCACAGGGTCATCACGATCGAATTTCTCTGCAGTTGGCACTCTCTCCCCTGGAGTTGCTTGCCGAGCAAGCGTGAAGCCGAACAGTATCAGGCATTAAAGGAAATGCTTGGTCTTATATGCGGTACCTTCAACACAAATCGGGCCCGCTATCTTCTACGCGATGACAATGTGACTCACATGGAATTCAACCAGGCTGATTTCATTATCAAGTGCAAGCAACGACGTCTGCTCTTGTTTAATGATAAGGTCACCTGCGTGTCTGTTGCTCCCAATTAGTAGCAATATTTTGGTGCAACAGAAAAGCTCACTTTCAAATGGATGTTTCCAGTGAATGATGTCGACATTGTGGATAACAGCACATCGGCAACTCTCTTTAGAAAACTAACAGCAAGTGAGTTTGCTCGGCAGCAAACAAATTTTTAATTTTCACTCTTTGACAGGATTGCGTGTGACTTTCTTACAGGTTTGAATCGTAGGGGAAGTCTCAAGTCGAATAGCAGCACGGAAAATAGTAGTAGCGGCTATGCGAACGCAACACTCTCTGGTCATGTGCACTTTGGTCCTAATGGCCTTGGGACATATACCGCCGGGGATGCTCATAGCTTGCCGAACGCACAGCTGACGAATGGAGCAGATAACCTGTGCAATGAAATGAGCACCCTTATATATGACTATGAGGTGGTCTCGCGAATACACGACTTGGTAGGCAGCCTGAAGGGCAGCTACAAAGAGCTGAACTCCAATACAACGCGCAACGTGCTTAATGCAATACAGGGCTCGATACAGCTGAAGGATGAGGAGATGGCCTGGGTGAACTCTTGCTGCTTACAGCTTATTGGTCGCCACAAGTCCTGCAAGGAGGAGACCTTCACATTCCAAACTCATACGCCAAGTGTGAAGAAGGAATGGATTACTGAGTTGCGATTGGCTCAACTGGCTCTCGATCCAAGCAATTCACCAGCCTGTGAACGTTCTTTGGCCTCGTCGGGATCACAAACTTTTCGCAGTCACATTCTCATCCCCCGCGTCCCAATTCCTACAGTCTACAGCAACTATCGGCTAGTCTTCAGTCTACGCTGCTCATTTATGAGCAGCAACAGTTGCAGGAGGCCGTCCTGCAGAAACAATCGCGCAAAATGCCGCTCTTTGTCAAGGCAATGCCCGTCTACCGCTCACAGTATCAAACGGAGGTAGATGACAATCAAGCAGGAAAAAATATCAATCAATTAACGATTTTCCCATTTTTCTAAAGGTGCGCTGTGGATGCTATTATAGCATCGCTAATGACACAAAACAGAACGGAAATGCGCGTCGTCATAAACAGCTCAACTACCTTTGGATGTGCAGCAGTAATAGCACTTCGTATCATACTACCGTGTTAGGCCAGCATTCCGGGCAACCTGCGTGAAGCTGGCGCATCTGATCTAGTCGAGACGCGAGTGACGGCACTAGAGTTTGTTAAGGGAGTAGACCAGTACCGGACACGAGATAAGCCGTATAGCCTGTTGGGCGATCTTGTCTGGCTAGGTACGGATAGTCGCAAGCTCCTTGTATACTCGGCTTGTAATCCAGAACAGGAGGAACAACTCGGAAGCTATTCAGTACCGGCCGTAGTACAGCGCATTCTCTTCTATTTTGAAGCAGTTTATGTGTCACTGTCCAATGCTTTAGTGCTGATCTATAGGCGCTCATGTGACGGTGTATGGCAGATGCGCGATCCGCTGCAAGCTCTCACTTGGTCAAAGCGGGATGCCGGTTCCAGGCCTGTTGCCCATCGATATGAATATATACGCCTCGTGCGCCAATCGTGTATACGTCCTTAATGCCCTCAGTGGGGTGCTGCAACGCAGTTTTGAGGTGCAACACGGCGCCAGTCAGCAGGTCAATCTGATAGCGTCTCTGTCGTCCGTACAACGGGTAACCGCTGCCGACAGCAGCGGCACAAAATTTATGCAACAAAACGCAGCAAGCGCACGTATCAAAGAAAAACCAAAATGGAATAATGTGGCATTGTCAGTTTAATTTCTACACTGTCGGCTGCCACTTCTTCTAAAACAAATCGTAAGTATTTTATAATTAAATGACTTATTTTTAAATAAGAAAACTAACGTTTTAATTTTTTATTTGGAATATGAATTGAATGTGGAATAATGCAATGAGTGTGTGCACACAGCGCCAGAGAGCTGCAACGAGTAAGCAGTTTTCGCTCAGGCTCGAATATCTACTTGTGTCCGTTGTGATTTCTTACTTGTTGTGAATCGTTAACACAAACGGATCAGAAAAGGAGTAACAAATCGCATCAATACTCGCATCATGATGCGAGTTACTCGTTTTTAAAATGTGCGCGACGGAGCGGGCAGGAGAGAGCAGCAGCAACCTCGCTGAAGTCTACCTAACTGTGGCGATCTACCCAAATGTGCGAGCAAAAAAAAGGTCTACACTGAAAGAAATTATTGAGCAGCAGAATAATTATATTATAATAAACCACATTTAAAAAATCAAATTAAAAAATAAGTCCTCAAACCTACTTTATCTTTTCACTCAGTGTACAAATTGCCGCGGCGCACACACAAGATGCGCCTTTGCTATGTTGTTGTTGTTAATTATTATGACGGTCATAAATGAAAAGGGTCGAAAATGCCTCGCCTCGAGTCGTGTGTGCGACGTCGCCTGCCCCGACCCCGACAACCCCCTGCGTGCCTACCGCTGACAAACACACATTGCAATTATAAATTTATTTCCAATTCCAGTGTTATAAATATATAGAAACAAAAAGAAAACAATTTTTAAATTATTTCTGATCCTATTCTGTGTGGCAAAAGGCAAACGACATTTGCCTTCAGTCAGACAACAGATATATGCATATGTCAGGTTCACATTAGAATAATCATTTTCTTTATTAGAAGATATTTTCCACTTTCTTTAACTGCGCGATTGTAGATGGCGAATAAAATTGAGTACACTGCTCTGTAGTAAAACCTCCACTAAAAATTTCAAATTTAATTGTCTTTTGAACGACGCGTATTTTTGATAAGAATCGTAGAAAATTAAAAATGTAACGATAGACTCCAACGGCCCCATTTGCTGCATTCATCTAAATTTCGCCCCACTCACTTACACCTGAATATTGCACGAGCCAGGTGAGTTTTCGAAAGTCTAAGTATGCACTTTTGTTAGTTAAACCTATACCTTTCGATCGGTATATAACTTGACCTGATCGGACAGTCATAGCCAATTTACCAATTTCTTCCTGTGTGTATTGCTAGTCGCCTTCCGCACCCTTCGTGATGCTTTCGTCACTAGCGCGGACTGCCGTCCGCAGTGATGTTTTGGCGGTCATTTTGTATTGGCCTTTCACCGAGGTAGCTGAAAAAAACACAAAAACTCTGGGATTACTTTTTTTGAAAATTGTTCTATTAGAAAGGTGAAATTGTAGGATTTAATCGTGCATTAGCGTCTTTCGGGGCCATTCTTCCTGAGGTTAGATATTTAAGAAATGGTGAAAATGTAAACTTTTTGACTTTTTATCTTCACTAGTTTCACCCAGTTTAAAGGCTGAAATTGCCAAAAATATCGCTTAAAACTATAAATAAATCAATTTTCTACAATTCTGCATCATTACTTTATTGATTTAATGTCGGAAAATATTTAAAAATTATAAAATTCATAACTGGTTCCGACTCATGAACCAAATTCCGTTTTTCGTTGCTGGCGAGCCGTTGATAACTTGACGCACATGAAATAATTAGAAAATTCCTGCCACACATTTTTCGCGTTGCTGCAGACAGGCCCTTGGGGGTTTTTTATTAAGTGTAATGAGATGTGAGTTAAATGTTGGAATCTGCGATCTTTTGCTAACTAACTTTTCACTTGCAGATAATTAAAAAAAAAACCTCGGTTTTGGCAAAGTATGGCGTGATAATTGAAAATGATTACAGTTTTTGATGTTATTAGACTTAGAAATCTAAACTGAAAAAGTTTGCGTTCCGTTATTTTTATACCCGTGTCCATTGAAAATGGTCAAAAAGGGTATAATGGTTTTGTGCAATGTATGTAACAGGCAGAAGGAAGCATCTCCGACCCTATAAAGTATATATATTCTTGATCAACATCAATAGAGGAGTCGATTGAGCCATGCCCGTCTGTCTATCCGTCTGTCCGAGTGTTTGAGCCAAAGGATCTCAGAGACTATAAAAGCTAGAGACTTCAAATTTGGTATGAAGGTTGCTGGATAGCGGGCGCAAATCAAGTTTGTTTTAAATTTTAGATGCCACGCCTTTTTCGCCTGCCAATCGCAAAAAACGATTATCAGACGCGATCTTTAATAAAACACTTCTTAATTTAACAGGAAGATAAGAAGTAAGCCAATTTAATGACCCTGAAAGTTTCAAAGCGATTGACTATTAAATAGAGAAGATATTTCAAATTTGCTTTTAATTCACATAAATCAAAATCATAGACATAGGCAAGTGCGAGCGAGATAGCATATGAACATTTGTTTGTGCAAAAACATAACAGTGAGCATGTGTACGAAGAGTGCGAACGCAGATACGAGCGATAGGCAAAATTATCGATATTTGGCTACAATTTCTATCCTATTTTAATATATAAACATGGTTTAAGTTAATACATATTTACGATTGTGTCAAAATATATGTATGTAGATATTAGTATGCATTGCAAAAAGCGATATGTATAAATGCCACTTTATAATTTTGCACCTTGACACCTCGACGACAGATCCTTTTACAACACTGAAATCTCTGAATTTATAATAAATATTATGTTTAATAATAAGCTAGTAAGCTCGCACATATGTTCAATAGGTTTTTATTTATTATCATTGTATTTATATGCTTAACAAATTCTGCAAAAAGAATCACAAATATTAAAGCATAGTATTTAAATTTAAATTGCGCGCGCAATGCAGCAGCCTTTAACAGTTGATTTCGATGATTAAGAAGAGTGGGAGAGATTATTTGGCGTTGCCGGACTTCAACAAGCTGAGCAAATTTTAGATAATGGCTACTCTTGTCATGAGCAACATCGATTTCAGCGATTACGATTTACGATTTACTATTTTAATTAAATTAAATACAATTTATTCAATCGGACCACAAAATCATATTGCTGTCATAAGAACGATCAGTCGAAAAAAAACTTTTTTGTTGTTTGAAAGATCTCGACCAAACTAATAGGATATGCATTTGAAATGGTCCTATATATCCTGATAAAATTTGGTTGAAATCGGACCACTATATCATATAGCTGCCATAGGAACGAAAATTATTGTTGTTTTTAGAGATGTGTCAACCAAACTCAGATTGAGAACTTGTAATTTGGGTTAAAACGGTTCACTAGATCCCATAGATGTAATACACACCCTGAGCCAGGGCACAGGGTATTATACAGTCGAGCACACTCGACTGTAGCCGGCGCCTTCTTGTTTGATTTTTAATTGGTAGCTTATAATTGTAAGCAATCTTGGTTTTAACTAAATTGCTTATGTTTGTTTATGTTAGCTGATGCTCAGTTCCCATTGAAATCTCAGCTACCGGATATAAGTATATTATTGCGGACTAAAATAAGGTGAAATAATTTTTATTTCGTCACTGTAGGAAATCACATTGAGTAACATAACTATATGTAAATCCACATCACCAAAATTACACACACAATTACAAATATTTATTTCAAATTTTTTACAAAATATTTTTTAAGAAGGTTTTATACGTTTGATATACTCTTACAAATTGACTTTTAACTCGCAAAGCATACATTCATAAATATTTATCTATATCTCTACATAGACTTTAATAACGAGGCATATTGAAAGTCACTGTATTGACAAAACGCAACCACGCTCACACAAAAAAATTACCACTTTCAGTGCGAAAAAACATTGTGTGTATTGAAAAAAAAAAGAATATTAAGAATATTGGATTTCTTATTAGTATTTTCCATTGGTACCTTAAATACCTCAAGTTGCCAGAGATTTTATAAAGATAACCAGGATTTTAGAGCAGATCTTGTGAAACACATCACTGTGAACATACATCACTACGGACGGTAGTCCGCGCTAGTGACGAAAGCATCACGAAGGATGCGAAGTGCGACTAGCAATATATGCAATAAAAATGGAGATTTTATACGACTGTCCGATCAGATCGAGCTATATACCGAAATTTATAGTTTTAACTAACTAAAGTGCATACTTAAACTTTTACAATTTCACCTGGATCGTGAGATGAGCAGGTATAAGTAGGAGGGGCAAAATTTAGATAATTGCAGCCAAAGGGGCCGTTGGATCCTTTTAGTAAATTTTTTTGTTCTTATCAAAAATACACGTCGAATGATACCTCATCATACCTCAAAATCCGACCACTGATTCAAAAGAATCATCTAATGAAAATTAGATGAAAAGCCAGTTTTTCTGTTTGTTTGTATCAAAGCGTTGAAATAGCTTCAATGTGAATGTGGATCTATTCCCTATAAAAAATCTAGAAACGTTTGTTTGTTTCAGTTCCACCTCTGGGTCGTAGACATCTGGTAGGGGTTCCACCAATGAAGCAGATTTTTGTTTCCTGGCTCGACCCAAGATTTTACACCTGAAGATGTGAAGGCCCTTATTAAGGCCAAAAAAAGCGATGCTAGTGGCAAGGTGGAAAAATTATATTTTTCTTATGACAGGCAAATTGTGTCTTTCAAGATCAACGTACCACCGGTATATTTTGCCACCATTTCTTCTTCAAGCTTTTGGCCAGAGTATTTGATGGTAAAAGAGTACAAGGCTAAAATAAAAAATATGAATTTGATTTGGCTTCTTCCCAAGATCTTGTGAAACCGAATACAGCAGCTTCTTCATCTTCTTCTTCAAAAAACTAACATCTTCTTTATGTTGTCTTAACAAAATGTTCGTGGCTTGGGTAGTAAAATTAAAAAACTAGGTTGACAGTCTTATTTTCCATTTTAAGTTGTTGTGTTCACTGTAACCTGGTTAAAACCGGATATTCTTGAAATCTTTCCAGAGAAGAGGTGGTGGGG
Source organism: Drosophila rellima (assembly GCA_035043635.1). NCBI lineage: Eukaryota > Metazoa > Arthropoda > Insecta > Diptera > Drosophilidae > Drosophila > Drosophila rellima. The sequence goes on from JAWNMV010000576.1 coordinate 53,210, forward strand.
TTCCAAGTGCTGTAGACTCCAACCTCTCTTCAGAAGAAATATGATCCGATATTCCGAATAACATTGAATTTATTTTTAGAAAAATATGTTTCCGTTGCATATTTTTATACGTTACATGCTCTTACATTTCTCCATCTTTCGATTTATTTGTTGATCGTGATCATCTGTCTGCAATTCAATCCGTCAATAATCTTTCTTTCCGATAAAGACGACCTCATATTCCAAGAACAACATGGTCACATAATAAAGAGTGCAATTACTTGACCCCAATGACTCAACATGACTTTATCGATGGTTTATTTGACATATCTCTGTCCCAAATTAACCACGTTAAAAATTCTTTAGTCCGGCAGCTTATGTGTTGTTTGTGATCCGACTAGTCTTGCTCTGTCAAGAACCGTATCACTCACATATCCTGAAGATCCTTATGATCCTACTTTCGAAGTGATAATTGATTGGTCCGATTTATATGTCTGTAAGGATATGAGCAGTGCGATTAAAATATTTTATAATAGATTATACTCGTGTATGGTGCCTTCAGTTTATCCGACTAGGTCTAACAAACCTCCATGGTTTACTAAACAACTTTCTCACCTAAAGAACTTAAGGTCCAGACTTTATAAAAAGTTTAAGGACTCAGGATCTTCTTCTGTACTTTCTCGCTTTTTAATTGCCCGGGCCAACTTCTCCGAACGAAACGCTACGTGCTATAGAAATTATTTATCTCGATTTAGGGTATAATTCGATGACCCTAGACAGTTCTTTAATTTTGTAAACACGAATCGCAAGACCTCCTACCCATCTTCTTTATCCTAAGAAAATTCGAAAGCATACACAAATCAGACGATCGCCGATCTTTTTGATACGTTTTTTCAAATTACTTACTCTTCGTCTAACTACTCTTATGAATAGTATCCTTACGATTGGCCTCGATCGAACTTTATTTTAAGTCCCTTAATAAGTAAGGAGACACTGATTCTAGATCTTGAGATGGTTAAGCCGGTTGTGTACTCCGGTATGTAGCCGAAGTTCTTTGTAGACCCCTGCTGAAGCTATTCGCTCTATCAATCGGGTCTGTGATTTTTCCCTCTATTTGGAATGAGACATTATTTCTCTCCATAAAATGGGAAGTAAGGTTGACGCCTAGAACTATAAGGGAATTTATAAATTGTCCGCTATTCCTAAAGTTTTTGAGAAGATTTTAACCAGTCATTTAAAGTAATTGTGTAGTTTTATTAACTCTTCCCACCAGCATGGATTTGGGAAACGTAGATCCACTGCTACTAATCTTCTCAAGCTTTCTTCGTTTGTTATCCGCGGTTTCCGTAAAAACAAACAAGCTGATGTCATTTATACCGATTTCAGTAAAGCTTTTGACTCAGTCAATCATTCTCTTTTATTACATAAGCTTGACGTCAATGGTGTTCCGACCACCCTAATTCGCTGGATTTCAAGCTATTTAAACACAGAACTAAAAAATTTATATTTCCGGGTTAACTCTGGAGTTCCCCAGGGTAGTCATCTCGGACCCCTGCCTCTCACACTGTTTATAAATGATCGACCAACAGTTTTAACACACTCTCGTGTACTTGCGTATGCCGATGATGTTAAAATTTTACTATAATAATTGACCATGCCATATCAAATTGCAGGAAGATCTCGACCTTTATCAGTAATGGTGCTGTGTGAATCTTCTAAATTTAAACTGTTCTAACTGATCTCTACTGCTGTTGATGATCTTGGTATACTCCTAGATCACAAGCTTACATTTTTCGATCATATTTCTAAGGGACTTATAAAAGGGTGGTCGAAGGATTTCGACGACTCCTATATAACAAAGTCAAAGTTACTTTATCTTTATCTATATCTTTAGTCCGTCCAATTTTGGAGTATGGTTCATGTGTCTGGTGTCCACAGTATACAGTTCACCAAAGACGCATTGAATCTGTACAAATAAAGTTATCTTATTTGCACTACGTGGCCTTAATTGAAGGCGGACGTGGGACTGCCTTCGTAGTCTAGCAGATTTTTATTAATAAAGCTTCCTTTATTATTAAATCGTAGAATAATGCTTGATATTATATTTGTAATGGTCGCAGATTATTAAAGATATAATTTAACAGACATATATTGGATATTGCAGTTCTGTTTGCATATCAAATAATCGCATGCAATACAAATATCTGTCTGCCGAACATTTAAATAAAATGTTCTCAAATGTAAGCTAAAGCAAGTTTTAACTCCGCAACTACATCAACTGATTAGCAGCTTTCTGGTGGACAGTTCGTTTCGCGTAGTCGTGAATGGAGCTAAGTCATCTGAGCGACCAATATGTGCGGGAGTTCCACAAGGCAGCGTGTTAGGTCCCACCCTCTACTGGCTGTATACAGCTGATATTCCGACATTTAGTTCAGTCCGTGCTGTTAACAGCCAAGATGTGCTCATCGCCACATACGCGGATGACACTGCTGTTTTTACCAGAAATTACTCTCTCGGCGTTGCAACACAGGCGCTTCAGGAGTATGTGTGAAGTTCCGAAGCGTGGGCACTTAAATGGAATATTGGCATCAACAGCAGCAAATGTGCTAATATCACCTTCGCCACAAGAGTAGGATCCTGTCCAGGTATAACAATGCTCGGCTCTGTGCTCAAGCACGAAGATCATTACAAATACTTGGGGATCATCCTGGACAGATGCCTAAAGTTTGATCGACATACGACAATGGTAAAAAAACGATCCTTTCGAAAACTGCGAGAATGTCGTGGCTACTATCTCCCAGAAATAAACTCTCCCTCCATTGCAAGGTAACAATATACAAGGCCATACTGAGCCCGATCTGGAAGTATGGGCTCCAGATCTATGGGATCACTGCCTAAACCCATTTAAATAAGATTCGAGTGACACAGAGCAAGATCCTCAGAAGAATCTGCAATGCTCCTGGTACATGCGCACTAGGGACATAGAAAGGGATCTAGGAGTTCCCAAGATTGGTGATGTCATTCAAATTCATGCGGAAAAATATAGAGCCAGGCTGGGCTCGCATCCCAATTTACTCGCACGACGGCTAATGCAATACAGAGGAAAAAGGAGACTCAAAAGACACCACCCACAGGATCTGCCTTCCAGAATTCTGTCTTAAAAGAGTTTATGTCGATATGTAAATACATCGTGCTTCCATTGTAAATCTCACTGTTTTGTTAATCATGTCACCTATTATTTTTGTTTGTCATCTTTTTGATTTAAAATTAGTTAAAGCTGCCATGTGGTTGCAGTTCGCTAATTAACCTGAATGTAAACAAATTTAAATAAACAAATTACAATTAAAAAAAAAATTAAAAAAAGAAGTGAGATCGAGAATTAGGAAAAGTTTAAATTAAAAAATGAACGTTCAACATAGTCTATCAAACAATCCTTCCACATCCAAGCAAGTGCATGATCCTTGCCTTATTTGCGTTCAAAGCATGACTAACACTCAGTCATTTTATTTTACTCGCTGTTGTCGTGTTTTTCATAAAACATGTCTAAAAATTGGATAGCATCTAATCCGGAGTGTCCCAAATGCAGTCAGGATTTAGAACCCATATCTTTTAAAGTTATTGTAGGCAATTGCTCGCCGCATGCTCGAAGAGAACTCATTGCAGCTGCTGATTATCATAGGCCTGTATCCAGGAATTTGACCAAGGCCCGCGAACAAGCTTCTGCTCCGGTTCAGCCAGCTTCTCTGGATCCGAATGCGGCCAATATTCCCAATATTTCCCATGAAGTGCTAGAAATTAGTAATTCTACAAATCAAAGTGAAGCAGTAGCATCTCATCTACCTGCTAATAAAAGAAGGAGTCGTCCATCACATTCCGCCAATAACACTAGATTACAGCCATTTTGTGAATTAAATCGAAGTGTGATTTTCTCATGGACATTGGCCTCCTAAACACGAAAATCAAACTTAAAGTTTTTTTCATAGATGCGTTTTCGAAATTTGAAATTTTTTAGAATTTTCGAATTTGTTCCGACATTTCTGAGTATATTTCCAGTTCTATTCAACCGATTTGATCAAGCCAGCACTCAAACTGAAGGTTGGTAAACTCTCTACAAATCTCTCGTACTCAGTATTAAGATCGACCCAGTGGTTCAGATGCTAGCAATTTTAATAAGTTCGAAAAAATGTTTTTTTTTGTAATTTTTTGAGTTTGAAAGCTCACATATTGCCCTGAAAAAAATATAAATCGCAAAACTAAAATGTTTTTTGGCTTTTCTTAAAGCTTACACTGTTCCAAAAAAAATAAGCTATTATTGATAAAAAACCGTCAAATAATTGGCAAAGTAATGAATTTTTCCGTGAAAGACCATAATTCAGCTTTTTATTGATTTTTAAGTTAGGTTTGTATGACAGCAATATGATATAGTAGACCGATTTCAACCAAATTTGGTCAGGATATATAGGACCATCCCAAATTTTAAGTTCGATTTTCGTTTTTTGGAGGCAAGTTTCTATGAGAAAATTACACTTTGATTTAACTCACAACATTTTTATTTCATTTTGTAAACTAGTGTAATCGGAGGAACAATGGACCTGATTATGCTGCTATTCAAAACATGATAGAGCAGACAGTCACTCGAGTGCTCTCCTCCCCGACCATACGTCTACCATCTAATCATGATGAGGTCGCCGCTCAGCCATTGGCAAGCCGACCCCAGAATAGTAGCTGATATTATGCAGAAATGGAATCTGATTTGCAATGGGTCTCCTGATAGTCTTAGCGTTAAAGAATTTATTTATCGGGTAAACTCTTTTACTGACTAAACCATGGACAGCGACTTTCGTGCGCTGTGTAAATATATGCATGTTCTTTTCGTAGGCAAGGCGCGAGATTGGTTTTATAGATATCATAAGCAGGTTATATTATTTACATATACATATTATTTTGACAGATTTTTGCGCTGCACTACGACATCAGTATGACGATTATTGTTCCGAATTCGCAATAAAGGAACAAGTTCGTTCACGAAAACAGAAAACTGGTGAATCGTGTACCGCATTTTATGATGGAGTCACGTCACTGTTTGACAGATCATGTGTTAAAATAAGTGAAAATGAATTGTTGCAGATTTTGCAGAATAAAGTTCTTTTTGTACACAGACACAAACTTTTATATGAGCCTATCCATTCAGTGGGTCAGGGCAAATGAACGAAAATCTCATTGGAGAATTGCGTTCCTGTTCTGACGTATCGTCGAATCCCAAGCCTCAAGTTCCTCGGCATCAAGTATACGCCGTGGGGGACACTTATTCAGATACTGTATCAATCGCATCCGCTGAGACAACCGACGAGCTCACTGCTATACGCCAGGCTGGTTCAAATGTCAAATGCTGGAACTGCGAAGAGTTAGGCCATTTTTGGGAAGACTGCTTAGTAGACCGACGCGTGTTTTGTTATGGATGTGACGCTCCTCAGGTTTATAAGCCTCAGAGTGGCCATTGTCAGCGTCGTGTCGCGGAAAACCGGCAGAAGGGTGCAACCATCAAAGTTCGGTTGCCCCCGAAAAAGTAAAGATTATGTCTGATCAAGTCAACAGTAGCATCCGCTCGAATAATTTGATCAACCCTATTAGGATGGAAATTCACCAGCATACGGAACCGACTGTTTCAAGCTCCTCTACTTTCCTTCATACGAGCAAAAATCAAAAAATTATTTTGAAGTTAATGAATCATCGTCCATTCCTAAATGAAGTTCCATTAGGATTAGTAATTATTATAAGGATATTATAGAAAGTCGTATATTAGTAATTTCAACAATATTCTGTAAGCATAATGATTGGCGTAGTTACGCTGCAGTTTCATTTTTGGCTTTTAAGGAGCAAGGTTTGTTGATTTCTGGAACCAATGTGAGTTGTGTTTGGTCTTTGCAGCTTAAAGCCATTAAATCTTTAGTGCAAACAGCCGATGGCAATCCTTATAAAGTCATTGGTGTCTTGAACGTACATATGTCGTACAAGGGTCGAGCAAACTGGTTGATCAATATATTTATAAGAAGAGCTCATGGAAACTTTGGGTTCCCGAACGTCTCAGAGCTGACGTTCTCAAGAAGGCTCATGACAGTATTGTTTCTTCGCATGGAGGCATGCTGAAAACAATAGAGAAACTTCGTCGTCATTTGTATTGGCCAGTTTTACCGACCGAAGTGCGTACATATATTCGCAACTGCCAAACCTGCAAGGAGACGAAAACCCCGAATAGTACTTTAAGACCATCTATGGGAGCGTAAAGTCCAAGTTGAAGACCGTTTCAAAGACTTTACATAGATTTTCTCGGCCCATATCCCCATAGCAAGGATGGGCATATCGGTCTCCTGATTGTATTGGACCATTTCAGTAAATTTCATTGGTTGCATCCCAGTCCCTTGGATGTTCTCCGCATAAAACTCCTTTCGGCTTAGATATGACAACGCATGGATCTGATTATCGTTTATTAAAAAATTTGGCCCTTTTAGAAGAACCTGTTGTCCCTCGAGAGGTCTGACAATCTGGCGTTATAACGTAAAGACTTGCAAGCAAATATCCGCAAAGCATATGAGCATAATGTACAGCAGTATAATCTGCTCTCGAAGCCTGTATCCTTTAAGGAAGGACAGGAAGTATTTCGTCGTAATTTGGCTCCTTATAAATTTACGCAGAAATTTAGTGCGAAATAGGTCCACAGTTTCTAAAATGTCGGGTTAAAAAGAAAGTTGGAAGTTGTTTTAATGATTTGAAGGATTTATCTGGTCGAGAAATTGGTACTTTCCATGCAAAGGACATTCGTCCCTAATTCCCTCTAATCCTCGGCCTGACGTTTGAAGGATTTTCAGGTGGTGTAATGGTCGCAGATTAGGAAAAATATAATTTAACAGACATATATTGGATATTGCAGTTCAGTTTGCGACTTAAATAATCGCATGCAATACAATATATAATACACTATATTTATACATACGGTGTTACTAATCCTTAAAAAATTACAGCGGGGAGATAAACATGCACAAGAGAAAAATAAATTCAATTTAAACTACAAAAAATTAAAATCACTGTTCACACAAGAGAGCAGAAACTTAATTACAATAAAATGAATAGATAATAGAAATCATACAATAAATAGAAAAGAATTAAATCCCTAAAAGATGGAAATTGTTAGAAATAAATGTTGTTAATTAACCGAAAACAATTTGAACACTGCGATATTCAACGAAGAATTAATGATCGCTCTTAGCTAACCCCCTTTCGAATATTGTATCTTCTGAAATTGTATATTGAATATCTTCTGCTTCGTTGAATTAATATTTCCATTTTGACCATGAAAAATTGTATACTCTGGAACTGTTTTATCTGAATCTGAAATATATTATAATCTTTTGCTAAACCCTTATTGTTTCGTCGGGGGACAGAAGTTCCAGATAAGTTTTTAGTTAATAAAACTAAGAACGATTTTTACTTAATTCACTTTAATTAATTTCAAGTAGAAAAAGAATAACTTACAAAAGAGGAGTCCGAATTGAAAATCCGGTTCCATTTTGAGGACAGCCTCGAAATTGGGCTCTGTGGTTGTAGTCGGGCTAATGATGGCCGAGTATACCCGGTCCTCGCCTACGCTGATATGGCGCAGCTTCCTGGTCAACGCGGGTGAGGCGTTGATCATACTCACGGCTGCGAATGGATCGATGAGGGCCCGGAGGTCAAACGTCGTCTCCCCGTTGTACACGCGTACCAACGCCGTGGGCAGCACATTCACGCTCTTTAGTTGCAGCAGTGAGGCCAGCGTAGGCGGATTCCTGGAGCCGGAGGGAGACCAGAAGGTGGACGGAGACCGAGAGCGTGCCGGCGCGGGATGAACTGCTTCGTGGATATGGAGCAAGGTTTGATGTGGCTCACGGCAGACGCGACGTCTATCGCGACATCGGCAGGATACTACTAACACCGCTCGTAGCCGCCTCTCCGCCGTGAGACGCAGAAAGCGCTTGCACTTGCGCAGCGGGTGAATGCCGCGACAGACTCGGCAGCGAAAGGACGCAGTTCGTCGAGTACGTCTGTCATCCAACGTTTGGACGTGGGACCTGCGGGGTGCCATTGTGAAGAAAATTGGGCTATGTGCTGGAAATGGAAAATACTGGAGTTATTAATTTTTCAGTTCTTGAACAAGTATTGCTGCTTAGGAGTGTTCGGATCGACGGAAAGAAACAAGAGCTTGACTATTGGCCGTTTGACAACTCCTTGAGAGGTCTGGACATCGACCACACGGACCTTATCGTCAGCTCCGGGATAAACAGCAAGTACGAGTCCGAGACGCTATTCGTTCGAAGAGAGATTATCTTCTTTGACGATTACTAAACCAACTTGTAGATTTCTATCTGGAAATTCCAGCGATTGCAGAACTACTGGTTGATCGCCTTCAGCCGCTGCCATCGGTTTATGATAGACATAACGGGCTCGTTGATCTCAGGTTCGGCTATGGACATGAGAAGCCCACCAATTAGGAAGTGCCCAGGAGTAAGCGAACGAACGTATATTTCAAGAAGGAAGTCGATTTGTGGAATAAAGTTTTAAAACTTTTTACCCCTGCTCCCACAGGCCGCCCATATGTGGAGCGCCTGGTGGATTGAGTGCCATGACAGCCTGTGATGGCTGAATTTGGAAACAACGAAATCCTTGGTAGCTTCTAGAAAGTCGGGTGTGAGAATCTTGGATGCACCTACGAATTTTTTACCGTTGCTGGAATGCATACGTTATGGACAGCCGCGCCACTCTGCTAAGGCGGCCAAAAACTTCTCAGAAGTCAAATCAGAGGTGGGCTCAATGTGGATGGCCCTGGTGCTAAAACACACAAAAACACAGACATAACCCTTTGTGATTTGGCACGCTCGTCCTGTGTAATTCTTTATATCAAAATGACCTGCAAAATCAACACCCGTGGGATAGGAGGCTCTCGAGAACGTGGCCCTTTCGGTTGGCAGATCACCCATCATCTGTACTTGGAGTTTCTTCCGATGCACAATGGATACCCTGCAGGAATGTATAATGGACTTGAGAAGAGTTTTTAATTTGGAAATCCAATACTTGGCTCGGATAAGCCTAATCAGTAATTGATTTGCTCCGTGAAGGGAAATCGCATGGACGAACTGGACCAGAAGCCGTGTAAAATGGCAGTTGTACGGGACTCAAATCGGATGTCGCTCATCGTAGCTGAGGAGTTCTGATGCTTTCAGTAGCCCACAAGAGCGGAGGATACCATTTTGGTCTAGATATGGATTTAGGTTAAGGATCTTGCTCGAACTTGCACTTGCTTCTTGTCCCGCAAGCAGTCATACTCAGTTGGGTATTCTTTCCGCTGTCGGTCGGTCGGAAAAGCGGAACATAATTTCCGAGAGCTCTTAATGAACAGCAAAACATAAGCTGTGACCCTTAGAGCTTTATTGAATTTGGAAAACCGACCAAAAATTACACAGGGGGGCAATTGTCCGACATTGCGTACGTTGCTCAGGAATTGGATCTGGAAACAAAACGACGTTCAGACTCAGACCATTCGTAGATTTTCTCGAAGCTTTGAAAACAATATGGATTTTTGTAGTAGTGCTTTCTGGATTAATGACGACATGGTGAGGAAGATAAAAGCTCTGCGAACCTTGCTCTGTGGGAAGAACCTGCTTCATGTGGCCCAGATCGGCGTATTCTTGGATGACAACATCATATTCTTGTTTTAGGAGTGGGGATTTTAGCTGTCGGTACTCATTTTTAATGAATTGAGCCATTGCGATTGATCTGGAGTGCCCCAATTGAATGATTTTTGGATCCCTAAATGGCAGAGTCTACCATATATCTGCCGCTATAGTATCTTCTCGTTGTCTTCTGGAAATTCTGCTCACAAAGGGTCTCAGATTCCTCGGCCACATTCTCCGGAAGATCCTCCACCTCCAAAAACTTTGTGAGCAGCTCGTCAAGTGCCGGATTTTGGCAGACGGCAACCTGCGTAAAGAAAGACGTGATTGGGATATTGGAATTGATTGATTGTCTCTTGGCGTACGAGGGTGCCGCAAATAATGGGCCGGAAACCGCTCAACAGAATAGAAGGAAAAACATCTGCTCCAATGAGCACATCGATTTGCGTGCTATAATAGAAATGTGGATCAGCGATCAGGATGTGCTAGCTTTAAAAGGACATAGGCCGACACATCAATCTTCAATCGTGATATGCCTGCCAGAACAATACGGAATTGGCAAAGCTTCATCAACTTAATCATTCGTTAGGAAATGAACGTGGCCTGTGACCCAGAATCGATTAAGGCACGGGCTGGATAATTAACACCTAAGCGTGAAATCTGTATCAAGGCAGTGCCCAAGAGTACACCTTGCGTGTTTGTCGCAATAAAATTCTGCACATTTGCAAGTGGCCGTAAAGAGGACCTGGAGATGTGATTGAATGTTACGGAGTTTTGTTTAGGGGATTTTTACAAATTATAATGCGCAAAAAATCCAATTGTTGGGTGGGTAAAGAGAAAAATCGTATGAAAGAAGCTTCACCCTTTTTGTTTTTCTTATGGTAAGAATGTCCGCTTTTGGTTTTAATCTGGTTTTTTTTTTAATAGTTTCAGTAGGGCCTCTTTAATTAAAATTATATGTAGACGCAGTTAAGGACATGGCAAAAACCAAACCCCACACCAAAAGGTACCACCTAAGGTGCGATAAGGGTGCCGTCCGTTCCTCAACTCGGCGATCTCTATGAGCACTCTTGGCTACACCTAGTGCCTAGGATCAGCGGAGCATTACTTCGTTTTGTTCGATATTTTGCAACCATTTCGCGGGTTTGTTACATGTTTATGCTTAAGCCTTTTGGTGGTGACATTGACTCTACCGAATTAATGTTACAAAACAATTTTTCTGTTCCTCGTAGAATAGTATCTAGAACTTTTATACCTATTGCACTTCCTCTCTGTATACCTTACTATTCATTGCTAAACCTGTCTTCGGGTTACAATAGACTTTTCAATATTGTTTATGAAGCTAACTCAATTTCGCACCTTAAAACTTTGCTACTACCCATTTAGCTAATAACACAGGATAGTTTTTTTTAAAAAAAAAAAAGACATGACCAAACTCAACGGTTTCCCCCTATTTGGCGTCCTACGAATCGAACTGCATCATTACTTTTTTGAGTTACAATCATTGTTTCATACAAATATTTTTGCGGAAGTTTTGAGTCAAGCTTGCCGTTTTTAAGGAATTAGGGCATTCTTCTTCGGTCTCTAACTTTTAAGGTGTTGATTCTTTTGGAAAACATTTCTTCAACAAAGTTACTTGAAATAGTCAGGCTATAAGTCTTGGGAACATATGAACCCTTTAAATTTTGAAAGAACCCGCTAGTTTAGCGGGAAATCGCTAAAAAAAAAAAACCCGCTGTAATTGACACCCCCATAGTTTTCAAACCATAGAAGCTGTGGCATTGTATTTGGATGGCTTTTTAGTTTTTATACCCTGTGCCCATTGAAAATGGTCTAAAAGCCGAGTTATTGAGCCATGTCCGTCTGTCTGTCCGTCCATCTGTTTAAGTCAAAGGAGATCAGAGACTATAAAAGCTAGAGACCTCAAATTTGGAATGTAGTTTCCTCGATACCGGGCGCAGATCAAGTTTGCTTTTAAATTTCGATCTTGTCCGATCGAATCATATAGCTGCCATAGGAATGGTCAGTCGAGTCTCAGTATGAAAAACTTTTTAGTTGTTTGAGATAACACGAAACTGACGGAATATGCTTATGAGATGGTCCTGACATCCTGACCAAACTAGGTTAAAATCGGACTACTATTTCATATAGCTGCCACAGGAACAATCAGTCGAAATCAAGTTTTAGTACGAACAACTTTTTTGTTGTTTTATATATCTCAGCTAAACTGAGACAATATGCATGAGGGATGGTCCCATACATCCTGACCAAACTTGCTTAAAATCGGAACACTATATGATATAGCTGCCATAGGAACGATCAGTCGAAAATCAAGTTTTAGTATGATAAATTTTTCTGTTGCTTGAGATATCTAAACCAAACTAACAAAATACGCATTTGGGATGGTCCCATACATCTTGAAAAAACTCGGCTTAAATCGGTCTCTATATCATATGACTGCCATAGGAACGATCTGTCGAAATCAAGTTTTAGTACGAACAACTACTATGTTGTTTGAGGTATCTCAACCAAACTGATACAATATGCATGTGGGATGGTTTGAAATCGGTCTACTATATCATATAGCTGCCACAGGAACAATCAGTCGAAATCAAGTTTTAGTATTAAAAACTTGTTTGTTGTTGAAGATATCGCAACCAAACTGACATAATATGCATTTGGATTAGTATTATATATTCTGACTAAGTTTGGTTGGAATCGGATAACTATATCATATAGCTGCCATAGGAACTATCAGTCGAAATCTAGTTTTAGTATGAACAACTTTTTTGTTGCTTAATATATCTCAAGCAAACTAACAGAATACGCATTTGGAATGGTCCCATACATCCTGACCAAACTTGGTTAAAATCGGTCTACTATATCATATAGCTGCCACTGGAACAATCAGTCGAAATCAAGTTTTAGTACGAACAACTTTTTTGTTGTTTTATATATTTCAGCTAAACTGAGACAATATGCATGTGGGATGGTCCCATACATCCTGACCAAACTTCCTTAAAATCGGAACACTATATGATATAGCTGCCATAGGAACGATCAGTCGAAAATCAAGTAAGAGTATGATAAACTTTTCTGTTGCTTGAGATTTCTAAGCCAAACTAACAAAATACGCATTTGGGATGATCTCATACATCCTGATCAAACTCGGTAAAAATCGGTCTCTATATCATATAGCTGCCATAGGAACGATCAGTCGAAATCAAGTTTTAGTATGAACAACTATTTTGTTGTTTGAGATATCTCAACCAAACTGATACAATATGCATGTGGGATGGTCTTATACATCCTGACCAAATTTGGTTGAAATTATAGCTGCCATGGGAACGATCAGTCGAAAATCAAGTTATAGTATGGAAAACTTTTTTATTGTTTGAGGTATCTGTACCAAACTGACAGAATATGCAAATGAGATGGTCCCATACATCTTGGCCAAACATAGTTAAAATCGGACTACTATATCATATAGCTGTCGTAGGAATGATCAGTCGAAAACCAAGCTTTAGTAAGAAAAACTTTTTTGTTGTTTGAGATATCTCCACCAAACTGACAGAATACGCAAATGAGATTGTCCCATGCATCCTTGCCAGACTTGGCTAAAATCGGACTACTATATCATATAGCTGCCATAGGAACGATCAGTCGAAAATCAAGAGATAACTCCACCAAACTGACAGAATATCAATAGCTGCCATAGAAACGAATTTTAAGATATAGTACGAAATTTATTGTTGTTTTTTGAGATAGCTCACCCAAACTCACAGATTCGGAATGTGTAATTTTTAATTCGGTTCACTAGATCACATAGATGTAATACGAGCAATCAGTGAAAAACTTAATGCCTCATCATCACTCCTTCGGCGTGCCTAACGGTGTGCAAATACTTATGAGCAATCGGAGAGCCAGGGCACAGGGTATCCTACAGTCGAGTGTGCTCGAACGAAGCGAGTCGGGGGTAGGCGAGCGAAGCAAGCAGGGGGCGGAGCCCTCTTGTTTAGTATTATAAAATATTGGAAAAATTATATTACAGATAAGATCTATACAACGTTGGAAAGGTATTTCAAACTACTTTTTGGCATGCCTTTCACACTTTTTTCTAAGAACATTTAGCCGATTTTAGAAAACGAGCCCAACGATACGACACATAACTTTTAGCCACCGGGTTTGGAATATGGTCCGATATATTGGCTTTAATACAAGTTTTTGTTTGTTAAGTATTTAAAAAAAATTTTGATTTCCCAAATCTAAATCCTCCCGAGAGAACAAAAAACATTTTTTTTACATTTTTATAGATCATCCCTATTATTTGAAGCTCGCTCAAAGTCAGCTGATTGAGAGTTGCCATATGAACTGAAAAAGTGCGGGAAAAATAATTGCAACTTTCAGTGCGAATTTTTTTTGTTCTGTGTACATTTCATAAAAGTGTAGATATAGATAAAGTTGATAAAGGTATTAAAAATACGATATAGTAGAAATTTTTAGAACTAGTGTTTTATTGTGCAAGTATCCAATGTGTTGTTCATGTGAATTTCTGGCTCAAACCTGTAATGGTCGGCGCTGAGCAGCGCCACCTTTTGGCAGCGGGCAAAACTGGTTAAGCCTGCTTGACCAATCAGCGTCGACCAAAACATTTAAAGCTTAGAATATTAGGGATTAAGCAAGAAGTGATTATGAATTTTGACAGGAGTATATGCGGTTAGAGATTATAATTCGTGCGGAAACGCGTTTAATTTGTAAAGATAAATAATATTAAAGAAATTATTAAAATTTGTCGATGTGAGTCCGTCCCTGCAGGCAGCTTGGCGCAGTTTGATGCAACAGACAAGGCAAGTGCCACGACAAATTGCCCAGCCATAGTTTGGCGCATTCAGCTGCTCTGCGCAAACGCAGCATCTCCCGACATTCAAAGTTGCTGCCCAGATTGTGGCCCTTCTCTTATGTTGTCATGTTATGTCTGTAAATAAAAATAGTATTAATATATTCCATTGTTAACCTTTATGTGCGTGTGTGTAAACACATAATTACACATATACTTTCACGCGTATGACTTTGCCAGTCTGTCCCCACAAGAGCTCTTTAGAAAAGCTAGGCATATATTATAATACTTACCGACGTATTAAAACCACACACACCCAAAAACTTAAACATTACTCTTTATATTAATTATTCTTAATATTAGCACATATACACACATTAGATAATATTACACTTTATTTTGTATGCATTCACGCCCGTCGATATTAGTTTTGTTAGTGGATTGTTTAAAACGATATATCGAGTGAAATTTAGTTTAGATAATATGTATAAAAATGTTAGGGATTAATATTATTAGTAAAAATAATTAAATATTATAACGTTTAGTTGAAAATGGTTTGTTAATTTATTTATTCGGGTGAGATGGGCAGGTGGTGAGGTTCGGTGAAGTTTGGATTAGGGAGTCGGCACAAAGATATCGAAAGCCGACTATAGGATGGGAGGGCATCGTTGAGGTAGATACTAGCGTCTGTCCACCGAATCCTTGCCAGCAGATTGTCCGTGTAGGTGTTGAGAAACCAGTCCGAGTGTTTGTTCCGGAAATAAAAATATAAATTATTGTTACCCGACTCGCCAGATATCGAGGTCTTAGCCATCACTCAGTAATGCCGATAGTTAGCAGGCGCATCGATATCTGGTTGCGATAGTAAAGTCGGATCATAACAAATGGCGCCCAATGGAAATGGATGTAAGGATCAGGATTCCGCCTTAAGCAGGCGGCTGAATTTATAAATTAAAATAATAAAATAGTAAATATCGTCATCTTTGCCTGACGCGCATCGGACAACCAGCTTTGATTGGACCGCGGGGAGGAGCACAAAGCCCCACCTATTGGATAAAGATGACGATATTGAATAGTCAAGGCTAGGGACTGGTCCCAGAATGGAACCACTATGTCTAATCTGCGTTGTAAGTAAATAAAGTTCATGAAAATAAAAGGATGTTATGTTAGTCCAGACCCTGACTGTGTTTCGCGTCTTGGATTTTTCTTTGCCAATTCGTTTGTTGTCCAGTCTTGTCAGTGTCTACTATCGCTACCGTTCCATAGCCCAAAAAGTCGATTTGTGAGTAGGAGCCTGCTGGCAAGTAGGAGAAACGATAGCAACCGGCGGATACTCATCCTCGCCCATATTCATCTCACTCAGTTTTTGTTTTGGAAATATTGTAGTCGATAGTTCGTGTTTGGAGTTTTTGTCGCTTGTTTATTTGTCACCCCATACATTGTATTAATACCCGGCGGTAATTATAGAAATAACCAATATTACAGGGTATTTTTTTTTGGTTATCTGGCTGATAAAAAAGAATAAAGCTTATTTTAGGATTATTTTCGTATTTATTTATATATAGTAAGAAGATCATCAGGAGATTAGCAAATAAATATTTAGAAAAAGAACAATTGGTTCAGCGAGTAAAGGGTTAGAGCTCAGTCAATAAGGATCAGCAGTCGGCTGAGCGCAAACTAAGACGCAGCCTTGATTTTTTTCGAAATAGAGGAGTAGAGGAAAAGTGTCCCTCGACGCGATCGCAGGCTGCTAAGCACGACGCTGAAGAAGAGTCGGCAAAGCAGGGTGCATCTGCCGTGGAGTTAGAGTCCCTACGTAATGCAGTCGGAGGCGCGCGACAGTATACAGAAGCAGCTCCGAAGCAACGGTATTCCGAGTTGCTGAATCTGGAGAAACCTGTTGCATAACATGGTAATGCCGTAGGAAATACGCAGACGGCCGAGATCCCAAGCGAGATAACGACTACTATAAATGTCGCGTTGTTCCAGGCGCAGGAGACCTTCAGGACAGCAATGTCGACACAACTGTCTGAATTCCAGTCGGAGATCCGCAAAGAAATGATGGCCTTTATGTTAGAGATCCAGGACATGGTTAGGAGCGCGCGTCATGCAGAACCCGTTCCATCAAAATAGATATGGGAACCAACAGTTTCGTTTGCGGCTCCGCACATGAAGCAGCTTCTAATTACGCCAATAGTTGGACCGATAGTAGGGCACTCGAAGCGCAGCAGATGGACCAAGCGGAATATAGGGATCGGCAGCAGAACAGGAGTGGTTCTCCAGGACCCAGCTCAAGCGGTCGTACACATTTCCGGTCCATTCCTATGCAGGTTCGCCGTTGGGGGCTCACACTCGATGGAAGCGCAAAAAGTATGAACGTGCAAAGATCATACCAGTAGCCCTGGGCTGAGGTGATCAGGGATTTCCATCTGCTGGTGGGCGAGCGAACTAAAGAGTGGTTCTGGATGCACGCGAGGACCGGGCAGGTGATGGATTTGCCCAATCTGAGGTACTGTTTACAAAATCAGTTCCAGACCCGGGAGTCCAGCTTCGAGCAGGAGCAAGAGCTTCTGGAGCGTGGACGAAAATTTCCAGGAAATGTTATCTCTTCGATCTGGACTAGACACTCATTTGCCTGGAAACTGAATGCCGTTACGGTGAAGGATTCGTACCCGCTACAGAGCATCAAGTCCATTCTGAGCCGAGTGGATGAAACCTTTTTTATTAGTCGCGTCGATCTGAAACATGCATTATGGCAAATAGAGCTCGATCGGAAAAGCCGGGAGTACACAGCATTCACAATTCAAAGTCGCCCTCTATGCCTATTCCGGACGATGCCTTTCGGACTGTGCAAAGCGGCGCAACGTTTGTTCCGATTGATGCACCGCGTCATACCCCAAGCACTCAGGATCAAGGTGATTGTTTACTCGGATGATCTGCTCATCATATCCAACACATTTGAGGAGCTTATGGAGCTGGTGTCCAAAGAGGCGAAATGTCTAAGTTCCGCGAACCTGACGATTGGCCTGCAGAAGTACAATTTCTGCTACAATTACCTTCGGTACCTGGGGTATGTTATTGGTGAGGGATCGTTGCGGTCGGATCCAGAAAAGGTGGAAACGATTCTTCGTATTCCAGTGCCAAAGAGCGTACGGCAGCTGAGGAGTTTCTTGGGTACCGTCGGCTGGTTCCGTAGATTCATCCGGGATTTCTCAGGATTATCTGCGCCCCTGACAGACTGCTTGAAAGATTGCTTGGAGCCCTTACTTGTGCTCCAGTTCTGGTGCACCCAGATTTTAAGCGTCCCTACTTCATCCAGTGCGACGCTAGCCATGTAAGTATCGAGGCGGTCCTATTCCAGAGGGATGATGAGAGCTCCGACAGGTCAATAGCTTCCTTTTTAGCTAAGCTTCGAGGAGAACAACTGAATTACAGCGTGACGGAAAAGCAATGCTTGGCAGCGGTTAAGGCCGTCGAGAGATTCAGGCCGTACGTGGAATTTATGCCGTTCACCATCATCACGGATCACGCCAGCCTTCAGTAGTTGATGATGCTGAAGGATCTAAGTGGACGTCTTGCATGGTGGTCGTTGGCTCTTCATGCATTTCAGTTTGGAATAGAGCATCGGAAAGGAAAGGAAAACGTGGTGGCCGATATGCTGTCTAGACCATCCGACCTGTTTAAACTGGACCTATTCGACTTCGATACCACGGTCTTTAAAAGCGACGAGAACCTGGAGCGGCTGAAGGTAGTGCACGAGCACAAAGCCCAGTTCCCAGATGTTCATAAATGAACATACACCAGATCTTCGAGTAGGGGAAGGACTCCTGTTCAAACGTACTCAGTTCGCTCGCGAGGACATTGAAGAATTCCAGTGGAAATTGTGGATGCTGGAAGCCATCGCCAGTACACTCATACAGCAGGCAAATGAGGGAGAGAACCGAATGCATGAAGGTGTTGGTAAGACATTGGCGCGGCTTCAGCAGTGCTACTACTGGCCCAGGATGACGGTGCAGGTGCGGGAGTAAGTGTTGGGGTGTACAACGTGCAAAGAGACCAAACACACTACCCAGGGCAATCGCGAACACGACGGCACTAGCAACTGTGAAAATTTTAAAGGATGGAATCTTCTCGCATTTTTGAATACCGGAGGTGATACATACCAATAACCGGATACAGTTCAATTCGCAAGAGTTCGGAAGTACGTCAAGTGCCGTATTGTGAAGGCAGTGGGGAACAGCCTCTATGAGCTGGAAACCCTGCAGGGCTGCCCGCTCGGAATCTTCCACGCCAAGGACCTTAAGCAATGAGACATGTCTGATATTGCCCGGCTAGCTCAGTCGGCAGAGCATGAGACTATTAATCTCAGGGTGTGGGCGGTGACCACAAGAGCTCTTTAGGTATGCTGGGCACATATTAGAATACTTACCGACATATCAAAACCACACACACCCACATACTTAAACATTATTCTTTATAATAATTATTCTTAACATTAGCACATATACACACATTAGATAAAATTACACTTTGCTTTGTTTACATTCGCGCCCGTCGATATTAGGGTTGCCAGAAATCACAATTTTGTTATTGTCGTGCGAAAGTTTGTTAGTTTTGTTAGTGGATTTTTTAAACGATATATCGAGTGAAATTTAGTTTAGATAATATGTATCAAAATGTTTAGGATTAATATTATTAGTAAAAATAATTAAATATTATAACGTAACGGTGAGGTTCGGTGAAGTTTGGATTAGGGAGTCGGCAACAAAATATCGAAAGCGGAACATAGGATGGGAGGGCATCGTAGAACTGGATACTAGCATCTGTCCACCGAATCCTTGCCAGCAGATTGTCGTGTAGGTATTGAGAAACCAGTCCGAGTGTTTGTTCCATAAATAAAAATATTAATTATTGTTACCCGACTCGCCAGATACCGAGGTCTTACTCATCGTCTCATTCGCTTTAGCCAACGGACGTGTTTTTTTCTTGCGTGTTTTTCTCTTGCTTTGTTGTTGGTCGCATTGTTCCGTTTTTTCACTGTGGCTAGATTCCGTTGCGCTTTCGGTCTCTGTGTTTGTCTTTCGTTGCAGTTTGTTTTGTATTTACAAATTCAGCGTCTTTAGTAATTAACCCTAGAGGGTGTCAGATTTTTTCTTGCAACTAACTTTTAAAATTTTCCTCTTATTTAAAATTTTTTTATTTGTTCCCTTTTCTTTTGTATTATTTTATCGAAATTGTAACTTATTTAATAATGTATGTCTGCTATAATAAAAATTGGCAAGTACGATCAAACGTAAAGGATGTTGAAAGGGACATGATGGGATTTATGAGGCAGACTAAGAGAGGCTTTGGGGATCTTTTCGGACAGTTTAGAAAGCTGTCCGACTGCTTCTCAGCTTTGGATGCCAATTTTAAGGGCATGAAACTCTTCAATGAGTCTACATTTTTTATAAATGAATTAATTAAAAAAAATATTTAAAACTAATAATAAAAAAAAATTTCCAAAATTTATAGATAATATAAATAAATCAAAATATGTACATAAATAAGAATAAGTAAATTAAGTAAATTTAACTATTATTAAAAAACCTTTAGCGTTTTTTTTTTTTTTTGCAATTTATTAAAATTTAAAAAAAAAGAAAATGTATTTATTTTAAAAAAATAAAAACAAAAAATAATTTTTAGTATACTAAGTTAAGATTAATAGATAATATATATATATATAAATATTTAATATATTATTATATAGCTAACATTTATAAAAAAAAATTTCGCAATCCAAAAATAATTACAAATATAGTAAAAAAAAATCTATTTATTAATGATTTATCTAATAATTCTTTTAATTTATATAAATTAATATAATTTTTTTAAATTATTATATATTTATATATTTATATATTGTTGAAGATTTACTAATTTATATATATCTATATAGAGAAATTTAATTATTTAAAAATAAATCATAATAATTTTTTAAAAATTACTAAAATGTATTATTAAATTTAAAAAATTACTATAATTTTTTTTTAAAAATTAAAATAAAAAAAATATTAAAGAAAAAGGAAAAAAAAAAAAAAAAGAAGAAAATTTCATCAAAAATGAATTGCCTGATAAAAGGATTACCTTGATAGGGTAAATTATGCAGTTTTCTGCATTCATTGGTTCGTTTTCTTGAAAAAATTTAAAAGGTTTTATATTTAATA
The DNA here is from genome assembly GCA_035043635.1 of Drosophila rellima. Taxonomy (NCBI): domain Eukaryota; kingdom Metazoa; phylum Arthropoda; class Insecta; order Diptera; family Drosophilidae; genus Drosophila; species Drosophila rellima. The sequence continues at coordinate 73,936 of JAWNMV010000576.1, forward strand.
GAATTAAACTATTTCTAAAAGTATCAAAAACTTTTGTGCATCATACACCAAAATATACGTGTAAAAAGGAAGAAAATTTCATCAAAAATGAATTCAATCTAAAAAGATAAGCTAATTAAGCTATTGGGTTCATACCCCACTTATAAAGGTTTTAATCCTTTTCTTTTTAATTTTAAATAATTCTTCAAAAATTTTATTTTTAATAATAATAATAATAGGAACACTAATTACAGTAACAGCTAATTCTTGGTTAGGAGCTTGAATAGGTTTAGAAATTAATTTATTGTCTTTTATTCCCCTAATAAGAGACAGAAATAATTTAAAATCAACAGAATCTTCTTTAAAATATTTTTTAACCCAAGCTTTAGCTTCAACTGTCCTTTTGTTCGCTGTAATTTTATTAATATTAAAAAATAATATAAATAACGAAATTAATGAGTCTTTTACGTCAATAATTTTAATATCAACTTTATTATTAAAAAGAGGAGCCGCCCCTTTTCATTTCTGATTTCCTAATTTAATAGAAGGTTTAACTTGAATTAATGCTCTTTTTTTAATAACATGACAAAAAATTGCCCCATTAATATTAATTTCTTATTTAAATTTAAATAATTTTTTAATAATTAGAGTAATTTTATCTGTTATAGTAGGAGCTGTAGGAGGATTAAACCAAACTTCATTACGAAAATTAATGGCTTTTTCTTCAATTAACCATTTAGGGTGAATATTTAGAGCTCTTATAATTAGAGAATCAATTTGATTTATATATTTTTTATTTTATTCTTTTTTATCTTTTACTTTAAGATTAATATTTCATATTTTTAAAATATTTCATTTAAATCAACTCTTTACATGATTTTTTAACAGAAAAATCTTAAAGTTTACTTTATTTATAAATTTTTTATCTTTAGGGGGTCTCCCCCCCTTTTTAGGATTTTTCCCTAAATGAATTGTTATTCAACAATTAACTTTCTGTAATCAATACTTTGAGTTAATAATTTTAATAATATCAACTTTAATTACTCTATTCTTTTATTTACGAATTTGTTATTCAGCATTTATGTTAAACTATTTTGAATCTAATTGATTATTAAATTTTCAATTTAATAAATTTAATATAAATTTGTACCTAATTTTTAGATTTTTTTCAATTTTCGGGTTATTCCTAATTTCTATATTTTATATCATACTTTAAAGGCTTTAAGTTAATGAAACTAATAGCCTTCAAAGCTATAAATATAGGAATTCCTTTAAGCCTTAGTAATTTTTTACTCCTTCAAAATTGCAGTTTGATATCATTATTGACTATAAGACCATTGCAGAAAATGATTAAGAAGAATAATTCTTATAAATAGATTTACAATCTATTGCCTAAACTTCAGCCACTTAATCAATCGCGACAATGGTTATTTTCTACAAATCATAAAGATATTGGAACTTTATACTTTATTTTCGGGGCATGAGCTGGAATAGTAGGAACATCATTAAGAATTTTAATTCGAGCTGAATTAGGACACCCAGGTGCTTTAATTGGAGACGATCAAATTTATAATGTTATTGTTACAGCCCATGCTTTTGTTATAATTTTTTTCATAGTAATACCTATTATAATTGGGGGGTTTGGAAACTGACTTGTTCCTTTAATGCTTGGAGCTCCTGATATAGCTTTTCCACGAATGAATAATATAAGATTTTGATTATTACCCCCAGCTTTAACCCTTTTATTAGTCAGAAGTATAGTGGAAAATGGAGCTGGAACAGGTTGAACTGTTTACCCTCCTTTATCTGCAGGAATCGCTCATGGAGGAGCATCAGTTGATTTAGCAATTTTTTCTTTACACCTTGCAGGAATTTCCTCAATTTTAGGAGCTGTAAATTTTATTACAACTGTAATTAATATACGATCAACTGGAATTACATTAGACCGAATACCTTTATTTGTTTGATCAGTTGTAATTACTGCTTTATTATTATTACTTTCTTTACCTGTTTTAGCTGGGGCTATTACAATACTTTTAACAGATCGAAATTTAAATACTTCATTTTTTGACCCAGCGGGGGGAGGAGATCCAATTTTATACCAACATTTATTTTGATTTTTTGGACACCCTGAAGTTTATATTTTAATTTTACCTGGATTTGGAATAATCTCTCATATTATTAGTCAAGAATCAGGTAAGAAGGAAACTTTTGGGGCTTTAGGAATAATTTATGCTATACTAGCTATTGGTTTATTAGGATTTATTGTTTGAGCTCATCATATATTTACAGTAGGAATAGACGTAGACACACGAGCTTATTTTACTTCAGCTACAATAATTATTGCTGTACCAACTGGTATTAAAATTTTTAGATGACTTGCAACATTACATGGAGCTCAGCTATCTTACTCACCTGCAATTATATGAGCTTTAGGGTTTGTATTTTTATTTACTGTAGGAGGATTAACAGGAGTTGTTCTTGCAAATTCTTCTGTGGATATTATTCTTCATGATACATACTATGTTGTAGCCCATTTTCATTATGTATTATCTATAGGAGCAGTATTTGCTATTATAGCCGGATTTATTCATTGATACCCTTTATTTACAGGGTTAACTTTAAATAATAAATGATTAAAAAGTCAATTTATTATTATATTTATTGGAGTAAATTTAACATTTTTCCCTCAACATTTTTTAGGGTTAGCAGGGATACCACGACGATATTCAGATTACCCAGATGCTTACACAACATGAAATGTAATTTCAACAATTGGTTCTTCAATTTCTTTATTGGGAATTTTATTCTTTTTTTACATTATTTGAGAAAGTTTAGTATCACAACGTCAAGTTATTTACCCAATTCAATTAAATTCATCAATTGAATGATACCAAAATACTCCACCTGCTGAACATAGATATTCTGAGTTACCTTTATTAACTAATTAACTCTAATATGGCAGATTAGTGCAATGGATTTAAGCTCCATATATAAAGTATTTTACTTTTATTAGAATTTAATGTCAACATGAGCAAACTTAGGCCTACAAGATAGAGCTTCTCCTTTAATAGAACAATTAATTTTTTTTCATGATCACGCTTTATTAATTTTAGTAATAATCACTGTTTTAGTAGGGTATTTAATATTTATATTATTTTTCAATTCTTATATTAACCGATTTTTATTACATGGACAACTTATTGAAATAATTTGAACTATTTTACCTGCTATTATTTTATTATTTATTGCTTTACCTTCTTTACGTCTTTTATACCTTCTTGATGAAATTAATGAACCTTCAGTAAGACATCAAAATTAATTCATCAAGAAGGTATAAAAGACGTAAAGAAGGTAAAGCAATAAATAATAAAATAATAGCAGGTAAAATAGTTCAAATTATTTCAATAAGTTGTCCATGTAATAAAAATCGGTTAATATAAGAATTGAAAAATAATATAAATATTAAATACCCTACTAAAACAGTGATTATTACTAAAATTAATAAAGCGTGATCATGAAAAAAAATTAATTGTTCTATTAAAGGAGAAGCTCTATCTTGTAGGCCTAAGTTTGCTCATGTTGACATTAAATTCTAATAAAAGTAAAATACTTTATATATGGAGCTTAAATCCATTGCACTAATCTGCCATATTAGAGTTAATTAGTTAATAAAGGTAACTCAGAATATCTATGTTCAGCAGGTGGAGTATTTTGGTATCATTCAATTGATGAATTTAATTGAATTGGGTAAATAACTTGACGTTGTGATACTAAACTTTCTCAAATAATGTAAAAAAAGAATAAAATTCCCAATAAAGAAATTGAAGAACCAATTGTTGAAATTACATTTCATGTTGTGTAAGCATCTGGGTAATCTGAATATCGTCGTGGTATCCCTGCTAACCCTAAAAAATGTTGAGGGAAAAATGTTAAATTTACTCCAATAAATATAATAATAAATTGACTTTTTAATCATTTATTATTTAAAGTTAACCCTGTAAATAAAGGGTATCAATGAATAAATCCGGCTATAATAGCAAATACTGCTCCTATAGATAATACATAATGAAAATGGGCTACAACATAGTATGTATCATGAAGAATAATATCCACAGAAGAATTTGCAAGAACAACTCCTGTTAATCCTCCTACAGTAAATAAAAATACAAACCCTAAAGCTCATATAATTGCAGGT